>BGPR01003598.1:0-20149 GCA_013235015.1 Araneus ventricosus
CCGCCGATTCCGCGGATTCATCATGAATCCGATTCCGCGGATTCGTTCCTTTTAGCGGATTCGTTCCTTTTGGTCGGAATCGGATCCGGTCGTTCCTTTTGAGGATCCGGATCCGCGGATTCGTTCCGGAGTGAACGACACATCACTAGTAGACATTTCGGAATAATAACTACAAAACTACCAGAACATTTAAAACTTTGCACTTGCCCATCATTTCAGTTTCTCCGAATTCTCTGCGACTTTTTTTATATAACATGATCTCATTTCACAGGGAAAGACCCCACACATATAACCAGCTATAGACCTATATCCCTTCTCCAAACGCCGCCGAAACACGACTCGATAATTATCTTAAGGAAAATAACGTACTTTGTTCTGAATAATTTGGTTTTCGTGAAAAGCTATCTACCTCCCACCAACTTGTTGGAGTCATTGAATACGTCACAGAGGGGTTTGGCAATAAACAGAAAACAGGGGCTGTTTTCATCGATATCCAGAAAGCGTTTGACAGGGACTGGCAAGATGGACTAATCCATAAAATTATACAATTCAAGACCATCACCTACCTCATTAAGATAATACATTTTTGTTAACTAGAAAGAAAGTTTGCAGTTAGAGTCAAGAATGAACGCTCAAGAACCAAAAACATTAATGCCGGCGTGTCTCAAGGGTCTAAGATTGGTCCGACTCTCTTTGTCCTGAAAGTTAATGACATTCCCAAACAATTCAATGCTTTATTATGCATGTACGCAAACGACACAGCAATACTTGCCCTTATCAAAAATCCCAAATATATTCAAACTGCTCTTAATCGCTATCTTAAAGTAATGGATGACTTGTTCATTAAATGGAAAATAGAAATCAACGTCTCAAAAACTGAGCTATTCTGTTTCCTAATGCGCGTAGTTACTCCTGCTTTCCCCTCCATTAAAATTAATCACAAAATTATCCCTTGGTCTCAGGAATGTAAGTATTTATGTCTTATTCCAAATTACAAATTAACTTGGGAAACCCATTTCATCTACCTTAGAAATAAATTCCGAGACACCTCGCGTAAACGTTTAACATTAATATCTCGGAAATCTAAAATGCCTAGGGAAACGAAGTTACTTATTTACAACACTTATTTTCATCCCATTTTAACTCATGCCAGTCCGATCCGGGGTTATGGCGCTAAAAGCAACATAAAAATAATTGACGTTCAATATCACTCGGTAATTCGGTCAAGCTGTAATGCAAAATGGTACATCTCCAACACCGAAATTCGTAAAGCACTTAAATACCCCTCTCTAAAAGAATACATTCTCAAAATTGCAACAAAATTCTTGAATAGTCTCGACACGCACGAAAATGCAGCAATTCAACTTATTCCTAATTATATCCTCGATCCCAAAATAAAAAGACAGAGAAATATTCTCCTGTAATATTAATGCACCTTCTCCCTTTCCCCGCAGCTTATTTACATTACTCACTTTCCGACTTTTTTCTTTCACGTCAGTTCACGGCCCTCTATTCAGGTAATAGCCAAACCTAGTTAGGCTCTCACAGTTTCACTCTCCTCCCCTCCGTCTCAAGAACTTCTCTGCTAGCTACCTCAAGATTCCTGTTTTTCTCATAACTATTTCCAGGTTTTCTCACATCTACCGTTTAAAGGACCTAGCTTCTAAGAATCTCCAATGTACTCACCCTGCCCTGCCTCTCCTTACTGCTGAAATGAATCCTATACAGCTCATTGAAAGAAACTTGTCTCCTTGTTAGAATTGGTACTCGTAAAGAATGGAGGTATCCCCTTTTAGAGGGATGGGTACTCCGGAATTTCTCAAGAACCTGCATTGTCTACGACTCTTATATATAACATGATCTCAGTTCACAGGAGATATTAATACACAGATAACACCCAGATTTCGGATTGTATGTTTAGCGCGGGATTTTACCGTAAATGGAGATTGAAGATACGTATTTTGTAAATTTTTTTTAATTAAATGTATTAAAGTTGGAAAAATGTGTTTAGCGAGTTCATTTCCGCTGAATTAACTTTTCATGTTTAATATTTGTTACCGAATCTTAGGGATAAAAGCGCCCTCTACAGCATAATTTTGGAATTAATTTTTTTTTTAATTTTCGGATACTTGAGTACTGTTTTGAATAACGATTGTAGAAATTTTGCTTTTAATCCGACTCTAAGAAACATCTATTACACGCTGAAAATAATGCAATTTATTTTCTAATCACCCTGCTTCACGTCGCTGATTGTTTCTCTAACATATTGTTGCTAATGACTTTTGCGACTGAGATCAGTTTGTTCTTACACATAACAGAATACAGAGTTAAAGAAAGAAAAATTTTAATAGCTGGTTATAAATTATTCAAACATGGTAGACATATTCTTCCACTTTCCGTACATGTTAAAATCGTGTGTTGGAAACACGGGAGCAGCTCCATCTAGTGGGGAGCATGAAAACACAGGAATCTATAGCATGGCTTATCCAACAGATAATTTAATCGTAAATTTTGCATGCATATGATGAAGAATTGAAGCTCTATGTATATTTGAGGATTACATAATCCTCGATAAATTGAACAGCTTTAATGCCTCTTTTAAAACTGTCATAAACCACGTTTTAAATTTCTTTAAAGTATGCAGGAGACCAAACTACGCAATTCTAAGTGTTAAGCCCGATGTCGCTCGGTCTTAAAATACTTTAATGTCTAATATTTTTGATGTTAAAAGTACTTCTGTATAGAAATTATAATACCCAAGATTCTTTTATTGTCTGCAAAGTTTTTAATTGAGATAAGAATATCATTGAACCTGAAGATTTTTAAAATCCTGCAATAGCTAACTTTCTTCTTAAAATATTGTATATTTATTTATAACAAGAAAGAAAAAATCATAACAGAATTGTAAAAGCAACATAATCAACATAAACATTGATAATTCACAAAATGTAAAGATGAAAATCTGCGGAAAGAAAATGACGAGAGTTTTTTTAGGGAGAAAATAAAAAAATTGGAAGATAATATAATAGACAACCGCAACGATTGTGCAGAAATGCTGCAATAGAAGAAGATTCGTGGAACATATCAAAGACAATTCTTCGTGCTCATCTTAAAAGGACGATTTTTATTTAATGATTATTCTTTGACAATAAAGAACTATAATACAGTTTTTCAGGCAGAGGTTCCATCTATTAATTTCGTTCCGGGCTGGGCTTAGGAATGGCTATAAAGTTAAGATATTTACAAATAGTTTTTCATCTATTCTGGTTCTTCAGAGTCACGATAAAAGATTAAATTTGTTGTTGACATTAAAAAGAATATTAGTCAAGCCTACCCTATACATCGAAAGTAAATACATAGTTGTTAAACAAAATCAACCACTATTGTAAATAAAACATTTTTTATATAAAAAAATCTAAATTTCTTTTAATTAATTCAGGTTTGGACTTGGCAAAATTATGGACCCTGGATTTTGCTATTCCAACATTTTGGTTCTTTTAGACGTAACGAATTTCGAGCGCTAGTTTTAGTGCAGTGACTTTTTTTTTATTCCCCTGCTTGAGAGAACTTTGCTTCAAGTTTTTTGTGTGACAAGTGCCTTGCATTGGACTATCTCAAAGCTGTGTATACCCAGCGGATATCATGACGGACATTAGTGCTCCTGCGGCAAAGGGGTGAGTACCAGCCTTTCCTTGCATGCCTCTATTCAATCTGAGTGCCTAAACCAGCAGAACTTAGTTACGATTGATGAGCTTAGAAACTACATCAATAGTCTTTTAAATGTGAGTACAATTGAGGAATGTAACAATAATATTGCCATTCTTGAAAATTACTACCTGTCTTTAGACAAAGAAATTAATCTCAAAAAGGCTAATGCTGTTGCGTTTAATTTATTCAAACTGGCCAATCTAAAAAGTGACCTTATATTGCAAAAATTTCTTAATAACCCCCCTCCCGGATACAATACAGCAGTTAATAGTGGATCCGATAGTGACAGCTCATCAACTGAATTTTCAAATGCTGAGAAATCAAAAAAACGCACCAAAAATCTTCACCAACTTCAGAAAAATCGGTGCCTAAGAAATCGAAAAAAGCTGAAGAAGTCCCAATTCTTTCAAACCCTTATCAACCCATTGCTCCCGAAGATTATGAACCTGATATGGAGCTCTCCAATGAGGAAGAGCAATATAAAGAAAACTATCCCGAATTTCCCAATCTCACAAGCGTTATGCCTCCCAGTGCTAGCGAACAACCTCTTAGTACTGATCGCATCCAAAGCCAACAGCCACCTCAACCTAAGAAAAAATATGTACCGCCAATAATTATCGATGACCCGTCAAACACGGCTCAACTCATAAAGTCTTTTAATGAGCTCACCGATTCTAAAGTTGAAGGCAAACTTCTCTCCAACAATAGACTCAAAGTTTTCCCAACTTCTGCTGAAGCCCACCGCACCATCCAGAAAGAAATTACCAAAAAGAATCTTAAATCTCACACCTTTGAAATGGAGGATGAACACCAACTTAAGGTCGTAATTCGAGGCCTCTCTGAAGATTATGCCCCTGAGGATATAATTGAATATTTACAAAGTCTCAAATTTAAGCCAATTCAATGCCACCTTCTCCGCCATAGACAAACGAAGACAAATAACCCGCTCTATCTGGTCACTCTCCCGAAAACTAACGACAGCAAGGCTATTTTCCACCTTCAAAATGTCGGTTACATGAGAGTGACATTTGAACCACTTAAAATGAAAACCACCCCGGCGCAGTGCTATAGATGTCAGGAATTTTTCCACCATAGTCGCTTTTGTCAACGTGATCCTAGATGCCTGAAATGTGCAGAAAAACATCTAACAAAAGACTGTACCAAACCTAGTGACACTCCTGCCAAATGCTGTTTATGTAACGGTTCTCACACCGCCAATTTTACGGGGTGTCCCCAAAACCCTCTCAATAAAAAGAAAGAGCAAAACCCTCCTGAACCAAAGAGAACCTTTAACCCTCCTCCAGCCAATGCTTGGACCAACCCAGCAGCACTTCCAGCCATCAAGACGCCAAGACAAATTCCTCCAACTCAATCCAGCACCACCAGTCCTCTAACTACCTCCACTTTCCAAGATCACAACCAAACGCAAGCCACCAATTCCTCTCCTAATAATAGTCAAATCTTTAGCCAAATCTCACAATTAATGAACACCTTCCTTGCTCAATTAGCCGTAGTGCTCCAAACTCCATATGCCAACCGGAACATTCAACAATAGTTCCTGCAATAATCTTCAAATTGTCAGCTGGAATGCTGGGGGAATTAAAGGCAAATTCAGAGAGTTGAAGTACTTTATTGATGAAAAGCAGCCTGACATTGTAGCATTGCAGGAGACCCACCTTAATCCCGGAGTCAAACTCACTATACCTAACTATACTACTTATAGAAACGACAGACTGACGCATAGGGGTGGCGGCACAGCACTCCTGATCAAAAACTCAATTAATCATCATCCTACTCCTGTCTTCACAAGCACCTTTGAGAACACCTCAGTTTCCATTGACCTTCCAAACAACAATAGATTCACTATCTCCAGCATCTATCGTCCCCCCCCCCATGGGAGGATTGACACCCAAGATTTGAATAACGTCTTCAACCTCTCTCTCAGAGGCATTGCAGTTGGGGATTTTAATGCCAAGCATCCAGCATGGAGTCAAGGTCGATCAAACAGCAATAGCTCAATCATTCATAATCACATTGCTAACAACAACCTTGTTCTGCTTGCGCCTCTGGAGCCCACCCATTTTCCATATCACCATCCCTCTAGCAGCACCCTGGACTTCGGTATTATGAAGAATTTCTCAACGGGCAATGCAACATCCATAAATGACCTTTCCAGCGACCACAACCCGGTGGCCTTTGATATCAGTATTAACTCAAACCTGTCCTCCAGCTCCAAAAACATTAACATTACTAGCTGGAAGACCTTCTGCGAATTAATCCATAATAGCATTCCTGGCAACCCGAAAATGGACACAGAAGCCGAAATCGATGAAGCAATCCAAAAATTCACTTGCTGCATCACATCTGCAATAAATCTCTCCACCAGAACCAAAGTTATCAGCGGGCCATTCAGACAACTCCCCAAAGAAATTCTCTCAAAAATTAAAATCAAAAATAGACTCAGAAAACTCTACCAAATTACTTTCTTCCCACCATACAAAAGAAAAGCCTACAAATTGCAAAAAGAAATCCAAAAGGACATTGAAACCTATGACAATAATAGATGGAAGGAAACAATTATGGACATCAACCCTGAAGACAACACCCTCTACGAAATGAACCGAAGATTATCAAAAAAGTTTATCCCCACTCCTCCTATTCTTGACACTGACGGGATCAAGTATACCCCTCTTGGAAAAGCCAACGCCTTCAAACATAGCCTAGAAAACTCTTTTCAAGAAAATCCCGAACCGTACTGCAACCTCCATATCAACGAAGTTAATAATTCGATCAACAGTTACTTCAATAATCTTGCAACATCTTCCACTCCAGACCTCATCTCCTCTCAAGAAGTAATTAACCTGATTAAAAAGATCAACCCTCGAAAGGCAACAGGTCCCGATGGTGTCCCCAACAAAGCCATTAGAATGCTCACCCTCAATGCTGTTACTCACCTTACAAAAATTTTCAATAAATGCCTTATCTTACAACACTTCCCGGATGCCTGGAAAATTGCTCATGTGCTTATGTTCCCTAAGCCAAACCAAAACCGCAAACACCCTGGTTCCTATAGACCAATCAGTCTGCTTAGCAACATAGGCAAACTCTATGAAAAAATTCTTCTCAAAAGGCTAAACGATCACTGCTATTCCAACAACATTATTCCTGACGAGCAGTTTGGCTTTAGGGACAAGCACAGCTGCACCCACCAACTACTCCGAGTCACAAACAAAATTGTTGAGAGCTTCAACATAAAACACTACACAAGAGGAGTTTTCTTAGATGTCAGTAAGGCTTTTGACCGAATGTGGCATAACGGTCTCATTGTCAAACTAATCAATTACCAATTCCCGGACTATCTCATCAAAATTATTCAGCGATTCCTTTCAAACAGAAAATTTCAAGTCAAAATCAATCAAGTCCTTTCCTCAGTTGGCAACATCCAAGCAGGAACACCTCAGGGCAGTTCTCTCAGCCCCACCCTCTACAATATTTTCAACCTGACTTCCCTCGCAACGACAAAGTCCTTAACTGCCTCTTTGCGGATGACTCAGCCATCCTCACACAGGGTAGAAATACCAGATTCATTATTAAAACGCTCCAATCCCAACTAGAATGCATTGAATACTGGTGCACCAAGAGGAGAGTGGCCACCAATACTGACAAAACAAAGGCAATTCTTTTTCGAAAAGGTCACTCCAGGAAAGTACTCAAGATTCTCATTCATGGTAGAAGATTTACCCAGGGAAAATCAAGTCAAATATCTTGGACTTATTCTTGATTCCAAACTCTCTTTCCGGCAACATGCTAAATATAACTCTGACAAATTTTGGAATAAAGTCCATATGATAATCCCTCTAATTGGAAGGCACTCTCCTCTCTCACTAAACAATAAAGTACTATTATTCAAACAAATACTCAGACCAATTCTAACCTACTCTGCCCCTATCTGGTGTATCACTGCAAAAACTCACAGAAGAAAAATCCAGATACTGCAAAATAAAATTCTCCGAATCATGACAAATGCTCCCTGGTTCGTGAGAAATGATGTCATCCACAAGGATCTCAAAATTGAGTTGATAGAAGATCACGTAAAGAATCTTTCTAGAAAATTCTTCAGTCAACTTCAAGACCACAAAAACCCTCTTATTAATGGTCAAGTCGAATATGCTCATACGAAAGGAAAATATCCCTACCCTTATTCTACAACCAAATGGTCACTCCCCATTAAACCTCCATAATTAGAAATAATTCCTCGGAACACACCCTCTAATAATTCGATCACCTTTCATTGTTTTTAATATTTTTTACCCTCACCTTTATCTACTTCTACTCATAAGAAACAGCGGCTTTCATAGCCATACTTCAGACGGCTAACTTAGCTTTTTTATTCATGTTTTTTCCCTCACACTATTCAAAAGCACTCAGTCTGAGTAGAAGCGCATGTTTGTGCTGGTACTCAATTAAAGATGTACTATCAGTCTAAGTGTTAAGCCCGATGTCGCTCAGTCTTAAAAAACTTTCATGTATAATATTTTTGATGTTAAAGTACTTTTGTAAAGAAATTATAACACCCAAGATTCTTTTATTGTCTGAAATGTTTTTAATTAAAATAAGAATGTCAAGTGAACCTGGCGATTTTTAGAAACCTCCGGTAGCTAATTTTCTTCATAAAATATTATATATTTATTTATAGCAAGTAAGAAACAATTATAACAGAATTGTAAAAGCAACATAATCAACATAAACATTGATAATTCACAAAATGTGAAGAAGAAAATCTGCGGAAAGAAACTGCCGAGAGTTCTTATAGGGAGAAAATAAAAAAAGGGGATGATAATATAAAAGACAAACGCAACGAATGTGTTATAATGCTACAATTGAAGAAGATTTGCAGAACATATCAAAGACAATTCTTCGTGTGCATCTTAAAAGGCCGAGTTTTATTTAATGATTATTGTTTGACAATAAAGAACTATACAGTTTTTCATGCAGAGGTTCCATCTATTAATTTCGTTCCGGGCTGGGCTTAGGAAAATGGCTATAAAGTTAAGATATTTATAGATAGTTTTTCATCTATTCTGGTTCGTCAGAGTCACGATACAAGATAAAATTTATTGTTGATATTAAAAAGAATATTAGGTAAGCCTACCCTATACATCGAAAGTAAATACATAGTTGCTAAATAAAGATTAACCACTATTTTAAATAAAATATTTTTTGAACAAAAAATCTGAATTTCTAAAATTTCAGCCGTAGAAATTTGTAACAAGTCAATGATGATGACGGGGTATGATTCTTCATAAATTAAAATCCTCGGTGTCTCGTGGATATCCACACGGCATCTACTCTGAGACTTGCTGGATGACTTAATAATTTGTCGATGCATGTTTGGTATATCGTATGCAGTGGTAATACAAGTAATTAGCGAAAGTTTTTATTAATACTTGCATCAATGTGGGTATGAATTCAGTATGAAACTGGAGGTATGTGGGATGTAATACACAACGATCGAAAAATAAGCTTACCTTTTCGGACAGATCTAGATCTGTAAGTAGGTATAAGATTGTAACGAAAATTTTCATATACGATATTAAAAGTATACGCTCAACGATTAAGCAGAAAATTAAAATTAGTACGGATATACCCATATAGATTAAACCTTTATAACCAAATTCACAAAGAAATGTAACGGAATTATAAACATAATTATTTCGCAAAACAACATTATAAGACACTTGATGTCGCTTTATATTCCATTATATGTTTTCATATTTACTTAACCGTAAATAATCGCAAGTGTTATTTTGCATCAGTAGTGTAATGATTTCTTTCGGTGTTAACCTTTTGAGACTCATTTTGCCTTTTTATTCAAACTTTTCTCTCTTCTTTTGGTTACTTCAGCGAAACTCGTAAAAACTTTATCCGTAGACATTTCGGAATAATATCTACCAAACTACCAGAACATTTAAAACATTGCACTTGCCCATCATTGCAGTTGCTCCGAATTCTATGCGGCTTTTATATATAACATGATCTCAGTTCACAGGGAAAGACCCCACAGATACAACCAACTATTGACCTATCTCCCTATTGAAAACGACGTCCAAAAACGACTCAATAATTATCACAAGGGAAATAAAGTACTTTGTCCTGAACAATTTGGTTTTCCTGAAAAAAGAGCTGCCTCCCACCAACTTATTAGAGTCGTTGAATACGTCACAGAGGGCTTTGCCAATAAACAGAAAACAGGGTATGTTCTCATCGATATGCAGAAAGAGTTTACATTGTCTGGCAAGATGGACTTATCCATAAACTTATACACTTCAAGACCACCTCCTAAATTATTAAGCTAATAGATTCTTTTTTACTAGAAAGAAAATTTGCAGTTAGAGTCAAGAATGAACTCTGAAGCACCAAAAACATTAATGCAGACGTGGCACAAGGGTCGAAAATTGTCCCGACTCTTTTGGCTCTGTATATTATTGATATTCCCAAACAATTTAATACTTTATTGTGTATGTACGCAGACGATACAGCAATACGTGCCCGGAACAAAAGTCCCAATTTTATTCAAATTGCTCGTAATCGCCATCTTAAAGAACTTGAGGACAGGTTCATTAAATAGAAATAGAAATAAACGTTTCAAAAACTTATGCTATTATGTTTGTTTAAGCGCGTTGTTACTCCAGCTGCCCCCTTTTAAAATTAATGACAGAATTATCCCTTGATCTCAGGAATGTAAGTATTTAGGTCTTATTCTTGATTGCAAATTAACTTGGAAAAACCATTTTATCTACCTTAAAAATAAATTCCGAAACAACGCGCGTACACTTTTCCCATTAATATCTCGGAAATCTAAAATGCCTGAGGAAACGAAGTTACTTTTTCACAACACCTATTTGCTCCCATTCCCACTTATGCCTGTCCGATCAGGGTTATGCCCCTAAAACCAACATAAAATCATTGACGTTCGATATAATTTGGTAATTCGGTCAATCAGCAATGCGAAATGGTATATCAACCGCATCGAAATTCGTAAAGCTCTTAACTACCCCACTCTAAATGAATACATCGTCAAAATTGTTTAATAGTCTCGACACGCACGAAAATGCAGCAATTCAACTTATTCCTAATTATATCCCCGATCCCAAAATAAAAAGACCGAGAAATATTCTCCTTTAATAATAATGCATCTTCTCATCCTAAACGCAGCTTGATTACATTTTTTAATGAGCATTACTTGTACTCACTTTCCGACTTTTTCCTCTGACGGCGGTCCACTGCCCTCTCCTCACTAAGAAGCTCCTATGTACTCACCCCGCCCTGCCTCCCCTCACTGCTGAAAGGAATCCTATACAGCTCATCGACAGATACTTCTCGCCATGATGAACTCAGTAATCGTCAAGAATGGAGTTAGCCCCTTTCTGAGGGGCAGGTACTCCTGAATTTGTCAAGATTAGATTATAATTCAAAGTCTACGATGATGGGCTCACCAGGTGTGAGCAGTTGCGGGAGCTTGTGGAGAAATGCTCCCATTACCGGGAGAAAATCAAGAATGCCTGATTCCTGATGAATTCGAAATCCAATGATCCGATCCTGCCTACGCTTGCTCAAATGGAAAAAGCCTATGGAATTTCTCTGACTTCTTTGGAAAAAAGGGTAAGTGGATTTGGAACTTGTCGTCAATTGCATTTACCATGTACCTAATGAGAGGAAATTTGTGCATAAACGTGTTAGAAGTGTTAATCATAAAAATAAGACTAAATCCTTAAAACATAATGCTAATAATTCTGTTAAAGATTGTGATATTGGTCAAGTAATTGTTAATACTAAAGATGGAATGTCTGTTATAGATGTCTATTGTGTCTACTAGCAACACTAACAAAGTGCCATTAAATGATAATGATATGGATCACAATAGTGAATATGTGCAGCCGTCTAAACGCCACACTGCCAAGATTAGTGTTAAGCATAACTTAAATGATTCTGTTGTTAGTGAAAATAAATATGATAATTTAAGTGTTGATCATAATGAGGTTGAACAAGGTGTAATTATACCAGTTTAACGTCCCCCGCCTATAATGCTATATAGAACTGAACATTTTATTCCGGATCTAAAAAAGATAAATGATGAATGGGGACCAATTGACAGTGAACTTGGTGGTCCCTATATAAAATTCTTTACTCAGAGCGATGAAGCCAGTCAAAGCCTAACCAAAGTTTTAAGAACAAATGATATGGGTTATTTTATAATTGTACCCAGATCTGAACGTCCTATCAAAGTTGTTATATGCGGACTTCCGTGTGACCTAAACGTTGATGTTCTCAAGAAAGCATTAGTTGAGGAATATGAATTTGTTTCAGACAAGGTTGTCCAACTAACTTGATTTGAAACTAAAGAGTCATTGGAGCTGTTCCAAGCAACATTGCCAAATAGAGAAGTAAATAAGGGCATCTGGAAAATTACTTCCCTGCTCTATCTAAAGATAAAAGTAGTAAAATTTGAACGGAAACCTGAAGTATACAATGCTTTAATTGCAATTACTGGCTTCATTCAACGGCAACTTGTGGTTTTAAACAAAGATGCATCAAATGCAGTGGGCAGCATGCCAAAGATGAATGCACAATTCCTCCTGAAACCTTCACATGCATAAATTGCAAACAAGAATATCATGTTGCCTCCTATCGAGGATGTCCAATGTTCCCCAAATCGAATTAAAATCCTGATACAAATGAGAGGAAACAAATTACCTCGCGAAAAACCGACCCTAGCATTTCCTATGCTAGTTACTTCAACAAAAAAGATAGCAGGTCAATATACCCCCGGAAAGCCAAATTGACATGGATAGGATAAATGAGACTACTACTGCCAATTACATTCCTGAAGTAGATGCTAACGAACTAAAAGATATTCTCTACATATTAAATGAAACTAAAAGACTATTTACAGGTTCAGATATTAAATGTCTGGCCTCACAATTAAGAGGAAAATATGATGATGTAGATAAATTCCATCTCCTAATTAAGCATCTTCCCACATTCTCTCCTTCTAAAACTTACTGGATGTGCATTCTGGTCTTTGTATATGCCTTTGGAATGCGAATGGTCTTACGCATAAAATTCATGATCTTCGAACCTTTGTTGACGAGATAAAACCAGATCTTCTTCTTCAAGAAACCAAAATTAAAAATAGCTTCTAACCATATCTCCCTAACATTACTTTCAACCGCCAAGACGGACCACAGTCCCCACTCTCTGGTGGGACTGGAATTTTTGCCAAAACAAACCTCAATCATGTTGATTTATTTGTCCCGAAGTTGAAATTAGTCTCTAACACGATAATAAAAATTTCCTTGGCTAATCAGACACCAATTGTAATTGATCGATTTATGTACCCTGTCAGGTAAACAGCAGATTTTTGGATGACTTGACAAAATAATGAATCTCAATAACAGTGTAATTATGTGTGGCGACTTCAATGCCCATCATACCAGCTGGAATTGTAAGCGCATAAATGCAACGGGTAAAGCCATATATAAATATGCGCACTGTAAAAATCTTTAAATACTGGCCCATCGAATCCCTACTAGATATGGACCAAATTCAGCCACAACCATCGATCAAGCATTAACAAAAAATTTCGCCCATAGGTATAAAATCGAATCTATTGCTGTTCTTCCATCGGATCATAATCCGGTAATATTGAACTTTGATTTCAATATTGTACCTCTCATTGTAAAAAGGCAAAAGGTCTCGACGAATTGGGACAATTTTAGAAATCATTTGAATGAAAATGTTAAAATTATATTCCCCAAAATTTTAAATTCAAACGTTCTTGGGAATGAAGTGAATTAAATTATGATCGACATTACCAATGCTTACTCTATAGCTCTAGTCCGTTAAAGCATCACGAGGAACTTTACCTGCCCCCACATTTAAGAGAATTAAAAACAGAACGAAATAGATCGAAGAAGGTCTGGCAAAGATTCAGAGATCCTACCTCAAAGAATTTATTTAATCGTGCACAGGCCAGGTTTCGAAATGCAATGTCCGAATTCAATCAAAGTATGTACATTAGAAAAAACGAGCTGATAAAAATATATGATGGCACCCTCTGGCGTCGTACTAAGAGACTGAAATCTAAAAGATCTGAAATTCCTCAATTAAAAATCCAGGGAACCAATTTGCCTTCGCACACGGTCCTGGAGAAAGCGGAAATTATTGTTCATCACCTAGAGTCAATTCATCCCCAATGATTTTGGTGACCAAATACCGAGAGATCAGTTGAAAAATCCATTAGAGTGTTTAAAAATGAAATTCGCTCTTCAAAGTTCACAAACGTACAACCTTCTGAGATTATTTGCTTTATGAAGCACATTAAAATCAACAAAGCACCTGAAATTGACACCATTACAAATAAGATGCTAAAAAAATTGCCTCTGAAAAATATCCTAAAACTGACTGAAATTTTTAATTACATGCCCAAATTCAGACACTTTCATAACTGCTGGAAAACGGCTAGAGTTCTGCCAATTTTGAAGCCGGGAAGGATCCGACTCACCATGTTAGTTACCGACCAGTTTCAGTAAGCTAATTGAGAAATTAATATTAAATAGGTATCTAACACATGCCAAAAAACTCAGGCTTGTCATGCCTCAGCAATTTGGGCTTGCCCCACAACTTTTCACGACCCATCAGATCCTTAGAGTTGTAGAGCATATTAATGAAGGGAAGAATACCAATCTGGCTACTTCTACCATATTCTTAGATATTGCAAAAGCCTTCGATGAAGTGAGGATCAATTGTCTGATTCACAAATTAATTGCTTACAAATTTCCTCAATACATTATTGAAATAATACAATCATATCTTACGAATAGGCACTTAACTGTTCTTGTTAAAAACTCAGAATCAACAACAAGAAAACTTCAGGCTGTCATACCCCCAGGGGGAATTCTGGCACCTAAAATTTTTGTTCTGTTCATGATTGACATCCCACAGGTCAGAAGTATTATGCTCAGCCTTTACACCTATAATACGGACATACTCTCGCAAGGTAAAACCTCTGATAAAGCTATTGAAACCCTTGAAAACTACCCTAGAAATCTTGAAGCCTGGCTTGTGAGATGGAAAATTAAACTAAATGTTGACAAGACAGAGGCAATTCTCTTTAACAAAAAGAATGACTACTGGCCAAAAGTGAAGGTCAATGGCACCTCAATCGAATGGTAAAACGAAGTGAAATACTTGGGGGTTGTCCTGAATAAGCAACTGCACTTCCGAGCCCATACAAGCCAGATCAAGGAAATACATAACAAACCATTCCGCGCCCAATTCTTTTTAATCTGTAGGAACTCTAGTCTAAATCTCAACAACAAGGTACTGATCTATTTATCGTATCTCTGACCAAATCTCACTTACGCGAGTTCCATTTTTGCCTGCACTGCCAGAAGTAATTTACGAAGCATTCAGGTGCTTGAGAACAAAGCCCTGAGAATGATTGCAAACTCCAGGTAGTACCATCGAAATATTGATATACGAAACGCATTAAATGTCCCTTCCCTTCAGCAGTTCATTCAAAAACTTGCTAAAAATTTCTATGGAAAACTGCCGGATATCAATAAACCCGAATTAGATAAAATTCCTATTTATGATCATCACGATAAACAGAATCGTAAGAGACCAAGAATGACTCTCTCACTCTGAGTTTCCCCCCGCACTGTTGTGCATTCCTTTCTTTAACTTTTTTCTGCCTTAGATAATTTTTCACAACTTTGTAATCTCCTATTATATTCTTTTTAAAATTATTATTATTATTATTTTAAATATCTTTGTATTTATGTAGTTTGTAACATTTTATTGATTTAATATATTCCTAAATTTGATCTTCCTCATACTGGTTTATGCATTTTGATTATCAGGTCTAGTTTTCATTTCCACTTATGCCCTAATGTATCAGATTTTCAGATGGTGGGGCCTGCGGCCCCAAGGAGCTGATGCCACCACAATTATTTTCAAAGTCGTAATGCAATGTATCAAGTCAGTGATGATTCTTTATGTATCGAAATCCACGGTGTCTTGTTCATATCGCAAACAACATGACATCTTATCTGACACTAGCTTTGTTGACTTTATATTTTATCTATACATGTTTAGTATATCGTATGTAGTAGTAGTAGAAGTAATTAGCGACAATTTTCAATAATATTCGCATCAATGTGAATATGAAATTCGGTACGGAACCGGAGATACGTGGGAAGTAAGGAACGACGATCGAAAAATAAGCTTACATTTTCGGAATGTTCGAGAAATTTAAGTAGGTACAAGAGAGTGACGAAAATTTTCAAATACTATATTAATAGTATACGCTCAATTATTCAGAAATAAATTAAAATTAGTATGAATATACCCCTATGGATTACGCTTTTATAGCAAAATTCACAAAAAAATGTAACGGAATGCTGATAATCAAATTTATTTCGCAATACAATATCATAAGACACTTGAATATGTCACTTTATAATCCATTATATGTTTTCCTATTTATTTAACCTTAAATAATCGCCCGTGTTATTTTGCATCAGTAGTGTAATAGTTTCTTTCGCTGTTAAACATTTTCAGATTCGTTTTCCTTTTTTTCAAATTTTTCTCTCTGCTTTTGGTAACATCAGCCAAACTCTTAATAAATTTATCCGTAGAAATTTCCGAATAATAACTACAAAGCTAATAGGACATTTGCAATAATTGCTCTTGCCCATCATTGCAGTCGCTCACAATTTTTTGCGGCTATTATATATAACATGATAAAAGTTCAAAGGTACAATAATAGACAGATATCACCTAGATTTCGGCTTGTATGTTTAGCGCATGATTTTTCCGTAAATGAAGATTGAACATACGTATTTTGTCTATTTTTTAAATTAAATGTATTAAAGTTGAAAAAATGTGTTTAGTGAGTTCATTTCCGCTGAATTAACTTTTCATGTTTAATATTTGTTACCGAATCTTAGGTATAAAATCGCCCTCTACAGTATGAATTTGGAATTAATTTTTTTTTTAAATTTTCGGATACTTGAGTACTTTTTTGAATAAAGATTGTAGAAATTTTGCTTTTAATCCGACTCTAAGAAACATCTATTGTACGCTGAGAATAAATGCAACTTATTTTCTAATCACCCTGCTTCACGTCGCTGATTGTTTCCTCAATATATTGTTGCTAATGACTTTTTCGACTGAGATCAGTTTGTTCTTATATGTAACGGAATACAGATTTAAAAAATGAAAAATTTTAATAGCTGGTAGAATATTATTGAAACCTGGTAGACATATTCTTCTACTTTCCATACAGGTTAAAATCGTGTGATGCATACACGGGAGCAGCTCCATCTAGTGGGGAGCATGAAAACACAAGAGTCTATATCATGGCTTCTCCAACAGATATTTTAATTGTAAATTTTGCATGCATATGATGAAGAATTGAAGCTCTACGTATATTTGAGGATTACATAATCCTCGATAAATTGAACAGCTTTAATGCCTCTTTTAAAACTGTCATAAACCACGTTTTAAATTTCTTTAAAGTATACATCAGACCAAACTATGAAATTCTAAGTGTTAAACCCGATGTCGCTCAGTCTTAAAATACTTTCATGTCTAATATTTTTGATGTTAAAAGTACTTTTGTATAGAAATTATAATACCGATGATTCTTTTATTGTCTGAAATGTTTTTAATTAAAATAAGAATGTCAAGTAAACCTGGCGATTTTTAGAAACCTCCGGTAACTAACTTTCTTCTTAAAATATTATATATTTATTTATAACTAGCCGCCTACGGCGACCAGCTGGTTCGCCAATCTTGTATTAATAGTAATAATGCAATTAAGGCTGACATTTTCAACATTTCAATTTTTGTAAGCTGAAAGCAATAATTGCAATTAGGACAAAGAAATGAATTTAAAAACACAAACTGTCAACAGGTTAATTAGTAAAACCTAATTTTAATTTTTTATACAAAAATCGAATATGTATAGGATGTGTTTGCATATAATGAGCTTTGAGTTAATTCCTTATGTTTAAGAGTTTAAAAATGATAAGTAAAAAGATTCTTTTAAGAAAATGTAGTGGAAAAGCTTTTAATAAGTAATGAAAAATTTGAAGTACAATAATTAAATCCCTCAGCTAAAAAAAATTTACATATTAAAACTAATTAAAACTCAAAATAACTAAATGAAGTTTTTTTTTTCTAAAAAAAAAAGAATTTATTACATTTTATGAAACACAAAAATAAATTCATGATAACCATTTGAATCTAGTCAATAAAAACAACCATTTATATATTTAAAAAAATAATGAATTGAAATGCATGAAAAAACCCCCCAAATCTTGAATAATTATTCTGTGCATAACAAAACTACAAACACACACAAAGAAATTAAATATGTATAAACTATAAAAATGCAAATTATCAAATAATAGCAAATGATAAAAAATGAACTAAAACAGGTATATGGTTTGGATAATAGTTATTCTCTCAACCCAAAGTTACTTCATATCTGTTAAGTATTAAAACTCAAAAAATCCATATCATTCTCGGTGCAAAACAAAATATACATGCTAGGATAATTACTACTCTCTGTGCTTAAAAAAATTTATACACCCATGCATAAAAAAAAATTAAGCACCTATAAAACATGCATACATCTGATTAATCATTATCTCTGTGGAATAAAACATGAAAAGTAAACTTTAGTTACATAGGATTTCTTGCCACGTCACTTCTTTCCCTCTTTTTATCCTTGTATTTCGCATAAATCTTAAATTTTCTGTTCAAATTATCTGTGCAATCTCACTCTGAAACTGTTTTTCACTTTCACTCATTTTTTAAGGGTGATATTACTTGAAAACAGGCATATTCTGGATATTTGCAAATTTTCATGCCGATTTGTTGATTTTTGACCCTATCTTTTAATTTTAAATATTTATATCAATGTAAATAGTCTAAAAAGCTTCACACCTTCTAGACATTCATTTTCGTATGCCTCTTATATGGGTGCATCACCTATTTTATTAGTAAGGTACTCAATCACAGGGATTGCTTGCCACATTACTTTGTAACGAAGAAGCAAGTTTGAAGTTTTTACCCCTTTTTATTCTTATTTCACATAAATCTTAAATTTTTCTGTTCAAATTATCTGTATAATCTCACTCTGAAGCTGTTTTTCGCTTTCATTCATTTTTTAAGGGTGATATTAATTGAAAACAGGCATATTCTGGATATTTGCAAATTTTCATGCCAATATGTTGATTTTTGACCCTATCTTTTAATTTTAAATATTTATATTAATGTAAATAGTCTAAAAAGCTTCACACCTTCTAGACATTCATTTTCGTATGCCTCTTATATGGGTGCATCACCTATTTTATTAGTAAGGTACTCAATCACAGGGATTGCTTGCCACATTACTTTGTAACGAAGAAGCAAGTTTGAAGTTTCTACCCCTTTTTATTCTTATTTCACATAAATCTTAAATTTTTCTGTTCAAATTAACTGTGTAAACTCACTTGGATGCTGTTTTTCGCTAGTGCAAATGAAGGTGCAGTCTCGCACAATATTCCAATAACAGTTTTTAAATCATCAAAATCCACTGCACCAGATTTATCTAACAACAACATTCGAAGGTAGTATCTATCAGTATCCCATAACATTATGGTTTTAAACACTAAGAAACACATACAGACAAAGCTTGTAAAATCTTTATTTAGTATCTATAAACATTAAAAACAAAAATTAAATTTAATAGCTAATGTGAAATTCTAAGCTAAAATTGTATGTATCTTAGGAATAATTATTATTCTCAGTGCGAAACAAAATTTACATGCTAGAATTGTAATGTATGTGTATTAAAACATGCATACATATGATTAATCATTCTCTCTGCGGAATAAAACATACAAAGTAAACTTCAAAAACATACATTACCTTTCAATAGCCACAGTATAACATTAAATTAAAATATTGGCTAAAATGTTTTTACATTATAATTTTCAACACAATGACACACAAATGTTCTAAAATCTTTCAACTATAAAACACACACACTACCAATAACAGTTTTTAAATCATCAAAACCCACTGCACCAGATTTATCCAACAACAACATTCGAAGGTAATATCTATCAGTATCCCATAACATTATGGTTTTAAACACTAAGAAACACATACAGACAAAGGTTGTAAAATCTTTATTTAGTATCTATAAACGTTAAAAACAAAAATTAAATTTAATAGCTAATGTGAAATTCTAAGCTAAAATTGTATGTATCTTAGGAGTAATTATTATTCTCAGTGCAAAACGAAATTTACATGCTAGAATAATTACTACTCTCTGGGTATTAAAACATGCATACATATGATTAATCATTCTCTCTGCGGAATA
>BGPR01003598.1:20159-71938 GCA_013235015.1 Araneus ventricosus
TCTCTGCGGAATAAAACATACAAAGTAAACTTCAAAAACATACATTATCTTTCAATACCAAAGTATACCATTAAAGTATTGGCTAAAATGTTTTTACATTATAATTTTAAACACAATGACACACAAATGTTCTAAAATCTTTCAACTTTAAAACACACACACACTAATAAATTTATTATCTATAAACTGTTAAGAAGCAAATTACTAATAATATGATTCTAACAAAGGTTGGTATCTACAAGTTGGAACACACGCGATTTCATCGCCAATATGGTTACCCGAGGAATCAAGCGGATTAGTTCCATTGGCAACCCATCGGATAGATCGCTTACGTCATGGCAAGCGTTTCGCGTGATTTGAGTTGTTTACATACTACGCCGATTTTTAAATAACTTAAAATATTTATTAAATATTTTATTAAATAATAAAATATATTTTAATTAGGATGATTTCAATTAGTAAAAAATGACAAATAGAACTTGAGTTTATTTTGTGATTATCAATTATATGATCGGAAAAATATATAATTTTTCTTTGCCTTATAATAAAAATCGTTTGCATGGAATTTTTGAAGTTACTTGGTCATATTTTGGAATTCATCGTTTGGAATGCTGTCTTCACCTGCGGGATGGTTTTCTTGATGCGCCGAATTATTCATTTCTTGTTCATATATTAATAGCGTTTCCTCCCAAGTGCAAATATTAGAACCGAGTAAGTCTTAATTTTTTACTAATACTTGTTTTGAACGCTACTAAGGGCAAATGTTCTGCTGCTTCATTAGAGTAATTAAAAGAAGCTGATTCAGTACATTCACTAAGCTAGCGAAGCTACTAGGATCCCACTTTACTGAAAGCGAAGCCGCTGATGTTTTTTTAAGTTAAAAAAATTTGCTCGGTGCCCATTTCAGATGCCGCAGGCATCGCGAGCGCAATTTTTCCTTCTTCATTAGAATAATTAAAAGTATCAGATTCCGTACATGCAATGAGCTAGGAAAGCTAGTAGTTCTGTTGAATTTCTACGTTTAAAACGTGAGATAGTGCAACGTCAAACCACAAACGCAGCGGGTTCAAAAAGATGAAATTCTGAGATAGTGCAACGACAAACCACAAACGCATTGGGTTCAAAACGAGTCAACACGAAACGATTAACCTTTAACTGTGACCGATGCACGTTGTTTATCTTTAGCTTGGCGCGCTGGTGCGGTTTTAACTACGCTGTGTTCCAACTTATAGATTTCAACCCTAACAAAAAAGAACTAATTATTATTTAGCTAATTTACCATTCATAACCTATGGTTTAGGCATAAATAGTCATTGATAGTAAGTTTGTTTTGATGTTGCGGGCCGAGAATGAGACTTAGATAAACATCTCTTTGGCCCCTCCTACTTACTCTCGTACCCAAATAACTATAAGATTCTGATGACTTTAAAAATTTATAAAAATTATATAAAATTTTGCACAATAATAAAACTGGTATCGTTGGAAAGATAATTGTTTGCTCTTTAAAATGACATAAAAATTTGTTTTGTCCATCAATTCATTCAGAAGTTATTGGAAAAAACGGCGAAATTTGGTTTAATTTTTAAATAATTTAAATTTGAATCAAAATTTCAAAAAACACGGCTCCGAGGTGCACATCTTTAGCATCTAAAGTATATCTGTGCCAAATTTGGTAGCACAATGTTCTACGGTCTGTTCTGTACACCGCCAACAGACACACAGACAGACAGACAGACATTCATGTTTATTAGTAGTAGAGATAGAGATAGAGACAAGTAAGAAACAATGATAACAGAATTGTAAAAGCAACATAGTCAACATAAACATTGATAATTCACAAAATGTGAAGAAGAAAATCTGCGGGAAGCAAATGCCGAGAGTTCTTATAGGGAGAAAATGAAAAAAGGGGAAGATAATATAAAAGACAAACGCAACGAATGTGCTATAATGCTACAATTGAAGAAGATTTGTGGAACATGTGAAAGACAAATTTTCGTGTGCATCTTAAAAGGCCGAGTTTTATTTAATGATTATTGTTTGAGAATAAAGAGCTATAATACAGTTTTCCAGGCAGAGGTTCCATCTATTAATTTCGTTCCGGGCTGGTCTTAGGAAAACGGCTATAAAGTTAAGATATTTATAGATAGTTTTTGATCTATTCTGGTTCTTCACAGTCACGATACAAGATAAAATTTGTTGTTGACATTAAAAAGAATTATAGGCAAGCCTACGCTATACATCGAAATTAAATACATATTTGTTAAACAAAGATTAATCACTATTTTATAAAGACATTTTTTGTATAAAAAATCTATATTTCTAAAATTTAAGTCGTAAGAATTTGAATCAAGTCAATGATGATGACGGGGTATGATTCTTTATGAATTAAAATACTCGGTGTCTCGTGGATATCCACACGCTGGATGACTTAATAATTTATCGATACATGTTTGGTATATCGTATGTAGTGATAATACAAGTAATTAGAGATAATTTTTATTAATATTTGCATCAATGTGAGTATGAAATTCAGTACGGAACTGGAGGTATGTTGGAAGTAATACACAACGATCGAAAAAAAAAAGCTTACCTTTTCAGAGAGTTCTAGAACATTAAGTAGGTATAAGAGAGTGACGAAAATTTGCAGATTTCATATTAAAAGTTTACGCTCAACGATTCAGCAGTAAATTAAAATTAGTACGAATATAAACCAATAGATTACGCTTTTATAACCAAATTCACAAAGAAATGTAACGGAATGATAACATTTTTAATTCGCAATACAACATTATAAGACACTTGATGTCGCTTTATATATCTTTATATGTTTTCCTATTTACTTAAAAGTAGATAATCGCAAGTTTTATTTTGCATCAGTAGTGTAATGATTTCTTTCGGTGTTAACTTCTTCAGATTCTTTTTGCCTTTTTTTAAAAAACTTTTCTCTCTTCTTTTGGTAACTTCAGCGAAACTCGTAATAACTTTATCCGTAGACATTTCGGAATAATAACTACAAAACTACCAGAACATTTAAAACATTGCACTTGCCCATTATTGGAGTTGCTCCGAATTCTATGCGGCTTTTATATATAATATGATCTGAGTTCACAGGGAAAGACCCCACAGATACAACCAGCTATTGACCTATCTCCCTATTGAAAACGACGTCCAAAAACGACTCAATAATTATCACAAGGGAAATAAAGTACTTTGTCCTGAGCAATTTGGTTTTCGTGAAAAAATATCTACCTCCCACCAACTTATTAGAGTCGTTGAATACGTACGTCACAGAGGGCTTTGCCAATAAACAGAAAACAGGGTCTGTTTTCATCGATATCCAGAAAGCGTTTGACACGGTCTGGCAAGATGGACTTATTCATAAACTTATACACTTCAAGACCACCTCCTACCTTATTAAGCTAATAGATTCTTATTTACTAGAAAGAAAATTTGCAGTTAGAGTCAAGAATGAACTTTCAAGAACCAAAAACATTAATGCAGTCGTGGCACAAGGGTCGAAAATTGGCCCATCTCTTTTTGGCCTGTATATTAATAATATTCCCAAACAATTTAATACTTTATTATGCATGCACGCAGACGATACAGCAATACGTGCCAGGAACAAAAGTCCCAATTTTATTCAAATTGCTCTTTATCGCCATCTTAAAGAACTTGAGGACAAGGTTCATTAAATGGAAAATAAAAATTAACGTCTCAAATACTGATGCTATTATGTTTGTTTATGCGCGTAGTTACTCCATCTTCCTCCCTATTTAAATTTATGACAGAATTATCCCTTGGTCTCAGGAATGTAAGAATTTAGGTATTATTCTTGATTGCAAGTTAACTTGGAAACCCCATTCTATCTACATGAAAAATAAATTCCGAAACAACGTGCTTACACATTTCCCGTTAATATCTCGGAAATCTAAAATGGCTAAGGAAACGAAGTTATTTTTTAACAACACCTTTTTGCGTCCCTTTCCCACTTATGCCTGTCCGATCTGGTTTATGCCCCTAAAACCAACATAAAATCATTGACGTCCGATATAATTTGGTAATTCGGTCGATCTACAATGCAAAATGGTATATCTCCAGCACCGAAATTCGTAAAGCTCTTAACTACCCCTCTCTAAAAGAATACATTGTCAAAATTGCAACAAAATTGTTTAATAGTCTGGACACGCACGAAAATGCAGCAATACAACTTATTCCTAATTATATCCCCGATCCCAAAATAAAAAGACCGAGAAATATTCTCCTTTAATAGTAATGCATCTTCTCCCCCTCCACGTAGCTTGTTTACATTTTTTAATGAGCATTACTTGTACTCACTTACCGAATTTTTCCTCTGCCGGCGGTCCACTGCCCTCTCTTCACTAAGAAGCTCCAATGTATTCACTCCGCCCTGCCTCCCCTCACTGCTGAAATGAATCCTATACAGCTCATTGACAGATACTTCTCGCCATGATGGACTCAGTACTCTTCAAGAATGGAGTTATCCCCTTTCTGAGGGGCAGGTATTCCGGAATTTTTCAAGATTAGATTATAATTCAAAGTCTCTGATGATGAGCCCACCAGGTGTCAGCAGTTGCGGGCGCTTGTGGAGAAATGCTCCCATTACCGGTAGAAAATCAAGAGTGCCCGATTCTTGATGAATTCGGAACCCAATGATCCTATCCTGCCTACGCTTGCTCAAATGGAAAAAGCCTAAGGAATTTCTCTGAATGCTTTGGAAATAAGGGTAAGTGAATTTGGAACTTGTCCTGTTGTCAATTGCATTTGTCATGTAACTAATGAGAGGAAATCTGTGCATAAACGTGTTAGAAGTGTTAATCATAAAAATAAGTCTGAATCCTTAAAACATAATGCTAATAATTCTGTTAAAGATTGTGATATTGATCAAGTAATTGTTAATACTAATGATGAAATGTCTGTTATTGATAGTTCTAATGTGTCTATTAGAGATACTAAAAAAGTGCCATTAAATGATAATGATATGGATCACAATAGTGAATATGTGCAGCCGTCTAAACGCCACACTGCCAAGATTAGTGTTAAGCATAACTTAAATGATTCTGTTGTTAGTGAAAATAAATATGATAATTTAAGTGTTGATGATAATGAGGTTGAACAAGGTGTAATTATACCAGTTAAACGTCCCCCGCCTATAATGCTAAAAAGAACTGAACATTTTATTCAGTATCTAAAAAAGATAAATGATGAATGGGGACCAGTTGACAGTAAACTTGATGGTCCCTATATAAAATTGTTTACTCAGAGGGATGAAGCCAGTCAAAGCCTAACCAAAGTTTTAAGAACAAATGATATGGGTTATTTTATAATTGTACACAGATCTGAACGTCCTATCAAAGTTGTTATATGCGGACTTCCGCGTGACCTAAACGTTGATGTTCTCAAAAAAGCATTAGTTAAGGAAAATTAATTTCTTCTAGGCAAGGTTGTCCAACTAGCCTGATTTAAAACTAAAGAGTCACTAGAGCTGTTCCAAGCAACATTGCCAAATAGAGAAGTAAATAAGGGCATCTGAAAAATTACTTTCCTGCTCTATCTAAAGATAAAAGTAGTAAAATTTGAACGGAAAACCGGAAGAATACAATGCTTTAATTGCAATTACTGGCATCATTCAGCGGCAACTTGTGGTTTTAAACAAAGATGCATCAAATGCAGTGGGCAGCATGCCAAAGATGAATGCACTAATCGTCCTGAAACCGTCACATGCATAAATTGCAAACAAGAAGGTCATGTTGCTTCCTATCGAGGATGTCCAATGTTCCCCAAATCGAATAAAAATCCTGATATAAATGAGAGGAAACAAATTACCTCGCGGAAAACCGACAATAGCATTTCCTATGCTAGTCACTTGAACAAAAAAATATTACAGGTCAATATACCCCCGGAAAACCAAATTGACATGGATAGGATAAATGAGGCTACTACTGCCAACTATATTCCTGAAGTAGATGCTAACGAACTAAAAGATATTCACTACATATTAAATTAAACTAAAAGACTATTTGCCGATTCAGATATTAAATGGCTGACCTCACAATTAAGAGGAAAATATGATGATGTAGATAAATTTCATCTCCTAATTAAGCATCTTCCCACATTCTCTCCTTCTGAAACTGCTTAATGGATGTGCATTCTGGTCTTTGTATATGCCTTTGGAATGCGAATGGTCTTACGCATAAAATTCATGATCTTCGAACCTTTGTTGACGAGATAAAACCAGATCTTCTTCTTCTTCAAGAAACCAAAATTAAAAATAGCTTCTAACCATATCTCCCTAACATTACTTTCAACCGCCAAGACGGACCACAGTCCCCACTCTCTGGTGGGACTAGAATTTTTGCCAAAACTAACCTCAATCATGTTGATTTATTTGTCCCGAAGTTTAAATTAGTCTCTAACACGATAATAAAAATTTCCTTGGCTAATCAGACACCAATTGTAATTGATCGATTTATGTACCCTGTCAGGTAAACAGCAGATTTTTGGATGACTTGACAAAATAATGAATCTCAATAACAGTGTAATTATGTGTGGCGACTTCAATGCCCATCATACCAGCTGGAATTGTAAGCGCATAAATGCAACGGGTAAAGCCATATATAAATATGCGCACTGTAAAAATCTTTAAATACTGGCCCATCGAATCCCTACTAGATATGGACCAAATTCAGCCACAACCATCAATAAAGCATTAACAAAAAATTTCGCTTATAGGTATAAAATCGAATCTATTGCTGATCTTGCATCGGATCATAATCCGGTAATATTGAACTTTGATTTCAATATTGTACCTCTCATTGTAAAAAGGCGAAAGGTCTCGACGAATTGGGACAATTTTAAAAATCATTTGAATGAAAATGTTAAAATTATATTCCCTAAAATTTTAAATTCAAACGATCTTGAGAATGAAGTGAATAAAATTATGATCGACATTACCAATGCATACAATTATAGCTTTAGGCCGTTAAAGCATCACGAGGAACTTTAAATGCCCCCTCATTTAAGAGAATTAAAAACAGAACGAAATAGATCGAAGAAGGTCTGGCAAAGATTCAGAGATCCTACCTCAAAGAATTTATTTAATCGTGCACAGGCTAGGTTTCGAAATGCAATGTCCGAATTCAATCAAAGTATGTACATTAGCCAAAACGAGCTGATAAAAATATATGATTGCACCTCTGGCGTCGCACTAAGAGGCTGAAATCTAAAAGATCTGAAATTCCTCAATTAAAAAACCAGGGAAATAATTTGCCTGCGCACACGTACCTGGAGAAAGCGGAAATTATTGTTCATCATCTAGAGAGTCAATTCACCCCCAATGATTTTGGTGACCCAAATACCGAGAGAACAGTTGAAAAATCCATTAGAGTGTTTAAAAATGAAATTCGCACTTCAAAGTTCAAAAACATACAACTTTCTGAGATTATTTGCTTTATGAAGCACATTAAAATCAACAAAGCACCTGGAATTGACTCCATTACAAATAAGATGATAAGAAATTTGCCTCTGAAAATTATCCTAAAACTGACTGAAATTTTTAATCACATGCCCAAATTCAGACACTTTCATAACTGCTGGAAAACGGCTAGAGTTCTGCCAATTTTGAAGCCGGAAAAGGATCAGACTCACCATGTTAGTTACCGAAAAATTTCGTTGTTACCAACTCTCAGTAAGCCAGGAGAGAAATGAATCCTAAATAGGTATTTAGCACATGCCAAAAACTCAGGCTTCCCATGCCTCAGCAATTTGGACTTGCCCCACAACTTTCACGACCCATCAGCTCCTTAGAGTTGTAGAGAATATTAATGAAGGGAAGAATTCCAAGCTGACGACTGCTACTATAATCTTCGATATTGCAAAAGCCTTCGAAGAATTGAGGATCGATTGTCTGATTTACAAATTAATTGCTTACAAATTTCCTCAGTACATTATTGAAATAATACAATCATATCTTTCGAATAGGCACTTCACTGTTCTTGTCAAAAACTCAAACTCTACACCAAGAAAACTTAAGTCTGGCGTACCCCAAGGGGGAATTCTGGCACCTATAATTTTTGTTCTGCTCATGATTGACATCCCACAGGTCAGAAGTATTATGCTCAGCCTTTACACCGATTAAACGGACATACTCTCGTAAGGTAAAACCTCTGATAAAGCTATTATACCCCTTCAAAACTACCTTAGAAATCTAAAACCTGGCTTGTGAGATGGAAAATTAAACTAAATGTTGACAAGACAGAGGTTATTCTCTTTAACAAAAAGAATGACTACTGGTCAAAAGTGAAGGTCAATGTCACTCCAATCGAATGGAAAAAAGAAGTGAAATACTTGCGGGTTGTCCTGGAAAAGCGACTGCACTTCCGAGCCCATACTAGCCAGATCAAGGAAAAATATAACAAAGCATTCCGCGCCCAATACTTTTTAACCTGTAGGAACTCTAGTCTAAATCTCAACAACAAGGTACTGATCTATTTACCGTATCTCAGACCAATTCTCACTGACGCGAGTCCCATTTGGGCTTGCACTGCCTGAAGTAATTTACGAAGCATTCACGTGCTTGAAAACAAAACCGTAAGAATTATTACAAACGCCAGGTGGTACCATCGAAATATTGATATACGAAATGCATTAAATGTCCCCTCCCTTCAGCAGTTCATTCAAAAACTTGCTAAAATTTTCTATGGAAAACTGCCGGATATCAATAACCCCGAATTAGACAAAATTCCTATTTATGATCATCACGATAAACAGAATCGTAAGAGACCAAGATTGACTCTCTCTCACTCTGAGTTTCCCCCCGCACTGTTGTGCATACCTTTCTTTAAACTTTTTCTGCCTTAGATAATTTTTCACAACTTCCTAATCTCCTATTATATTCTTTTTAAAATTATTATTATTATTTTAAATATTTTTGTATTTATGTAGTTTGTAACATTTTATTGATTTAATATATTCCTAAAATTGATCTTCCTCATACTGGTTTATGCATTTTGATTATCAGGTCTAGTTTTCATTTCCATTTAAACCCTAATGTATCAGATTTTCAGATGGTGGGGCTTGCGGGCCCAAGGAGCTGATGCCACCACAATTATTTTCAAAGTCGTAATGCAATGTATCAAGTCAGTGATGATTCTTTATGTATCGAAATCCACGGTGTCTTGTTCATATCGCAAACAACATGACATCTTATCTGACACTAGCTTTGTTGACTTTATATTTTATCTATACATGTTTAGTATATCGTATGTAGTAGTAGTAGAAGTAATTAGCGACAATTTTCAATAATATTCGCATCAATGTGAATATGAATTTCGGAACGGAACCGGAGATGCATGGGAAGTAAGGAACAACGTACAAAAAATAAGCTTACATTTTCGGAGTGTTCGAGAAATTTAGGTAGGTATAAGAGAGTGACGAAAATTTTCATTTATTATATTAATAGTATTCGCTCAACTATTCAGTAATAAATTAAAATTAGTATGAATGTACCCCTATGGATTACGCTTTTATAGCAAAATTCATAAAAAATGTAACGAAATGCTGATAAACAAATTTATTTCGCCATACAACAACATAAGACACTTGAATATGTCACTTTATACTCCATTATGTGTTTTCCTATTTATTTAACCGTAAATAATCGCCCGTGTTATTTTGCATCAGTAGTGTAATAGTTTCTTTCGCTGTTAAACCTTTTCATGACTCGCTTTCCTTTTTTTTCAAATTTTTCTGTCTGCTTTTGGTAACATCAGCCAAACTCGTAATAAATTTATCCGTAGAAATTTCCGAATAATAACTATAAAATTAATAGGACATTTAAAAAATTGCACTTGTGCATCATTGCAGTTGCTCCTAATTATCTGCGACTACTATATATAACATGATCTCAGTTCACACGGAATATTAATATACATATATATGTTAGATTTCGGCTTGTATGTTCAGAGCAGGATTTGTCCGTAAATGAAGATTGAAGATACGTATTTTGTATATTTTTTAAATTAAAAGAATGAAACTTTAAAAAATGTGTTTAGTGAGTGCACTTCCGCTGAATTAACTTTTAATGTTTAATATCTGTTTTCAAATCTTAGGGATAAAAGCGCCCTCTACAGCATGATTTTGGAACTAATTTTTTAAAAAAATTTTCGAACATGGTATTTAAAAATTTTGCTTTTAATCCGACTCTCAGTAACAGCTATTGTATGCTAAGGATATGCAACTTATTTTCTAATCAGCCTGCTTCACTTCGAAGATTGTTTCTCCGACATATTGTTGCTAATGACTTTTCCGACTAAGATTAGTTTGTTCTTATACGTAACGGAATGTAGAGTTAAAAAATAAGAATTTTTATAGCGGGTAGAAAATTATTGAAGCATGGTAGACATATTCTTCTACATTCAGTACAGGTTTAAATCGTATTTTGTATTCACGGGTGGGGAGCATGAAAGCACAGTAGTCTAAAGCATGGCTTATCCAACAGATATTTTTATTGTAAATTTGAATGCATGTGATAAAGAATTGAAGCTCTACGTATATTTGAGGACTGCATAATTGTCGATAAATTGCACAGCTTTCGTGTCTCTTTTAAAACTGTCATAAACAACGTTTTAAATTTATTTAAAGTATACAGCAAACCAAATTATGCAAATCTAAGTGTTATGCCCGATGTCGTTAATTCTTATAATACTTTCATGTCTAATATTTTTGATGTTAAAAGAACTTTTGTATAGAAATTATAATAACCAAGATTTTTTTTTATTGTCTGAAAGGTTTTTAATTGAAATAAGAATATCAATTGAATCAGACGATTTTTAAAAACTCCGATAGCTAATTTCCTTCTTAAAATATGAAATATATATTTATAAGAAGTAAGAAACAGTCAGAATTGCAAAAGAAACATAATCTAACACAAACATTGATAATTCACAAAATGTAAAGAAAAAATCAGGGAAAAGCAACTGCCGAGAGTTCTTATAGGCAGAAAATAAGCCAAAGGGGAAGATAATATAAATAATCTAAAAGACAAAAGCAACCCGTGCAATAATGCTCCGAATGAGGAAGATTTGTGGAATATATCAAAGTCAATTCTCCGTGTGCATCTTTAAAGGCCGAGTTTCATTTAAAGCTTATTGTTGACTATATTGAACTATAATATTGTTTTTCAGGTTGTGTTTTCGTCTGTTAATTTATTTGCGGGGTGGGATTTTGAAAATGGCTATAAAGTAAAGATATTTACAGATAGTTTTTCGTCTATTCAGGTACTTTAGAGTCACCATAAAAGATCAAATTTTGTTGTTGACATTAAAAAGAACATTAGTCATGCCTACCCTACACATCGAAAGTAAATACATAGTTACAAAACATAGAATAACCCAGGGCCAGAGATATACAAGGCCTGTTTAATAGAGCCTTCAGCGAAGAACCAGTGGGGAAATTGTGACGTCACCAAGCGGAAACTCCAGGCTCCAAAATCCCTTTAATATAAGGGTTTTAATATTATTGCTTTCCTTTTTTTTACTTAATATTTAAATTGGATGATAGTATATCAAAATATCATAAACATAGTAAGTATTTGCGAAACAGACATATATTGTTAAGCAATTGTTGAAGGATGGATCGGATCTTAAAAATTTAGGTACAAATTCAAATAATACGTATCATGCGCAAACAAATTTCATGTTTTGATTGAACTAAAAGTTAAAACCTTTTTAAGCTTGATGTACTATTTCTATTATCCCCGATCTTTTTTTTAACACTTCTTCGATGATGTTTTCAGTAAGAACAGTTCCATCCGTCAGAACCAAACCAGTGTCAAGAAAATGATTTCTCAATAGTTTCAAATAATGTGGAGGATCGGCAAATGCCCATATCTTTCTGCAGTTTAAAAGATGAATAAAGAAATTGTTTTCTGAGGTCATTTCCATTTCTTTCCAGAGTGTGGAGCTTCCAGCTAAATCGGAAACAATTACTTTTACAATTAAGCCATTCTCTTCATTTTTTAAATTATCTCGTACAAAAGATGTTTTGTCATTGTTGAATCAAAATTGAAAAATACTGGTTGTTTCCAGACTGCCATTATTCCACATGCTAGTAGTAGCTGAACTTTTGAAAATGGTCCCAAAATTTTATCTTCATCATAACAAATTTTTCTGTCAATATGCATTTCATCAAAACTTAAAATGCACCTCTTCTTCGGGTTTTGAATGAAATAATTTTTGCATAACCAGCAAAACATCATGAGGCATACCAGGTCTACAAGAAAATTTTGAACACCATCTCTTTAATGTGCTAGCACTGGGCAATGGTATCCCTATTTGATTTCGCCAATATACATAAGCCCGCCTGGAAATAGATCGAATAATTAAATGCCTAGAAATATCTTCTGTTGTCAACTTGATTTTGCTTTTATTTTCTATTACGGCATTTATCTGAGTTGCTGTTAAGATATTTTTAAATTTTTTTCTATTTTCGATAGTTTTTTCACTTTACTTTTTTAACTTTTATTTTCGGTTAAAATACGGCCAATTTGATCTTTCTTTTTCATTTCTTTGATTTTTTCTCTGATTTTTCCTAATCTCCTCTTTTGCCTTTTCAAGTTCTTTTTCAAGAAATCAAATTCCTTCCAGAAGTAATGCATTTTCTTTTTGAGTTTCAAAGCAGGATGAGCAAATGTTTTCGGTTGTAGGTGTAGTAAATGGCTCCATAGCTGGTGTTTCACTCGCTTTTTTAGGACTCGGACATTTTATTCTAATTTTTGCTTCATGTACTACTTTTTACTTCTATTATTTTCCTCTCACTTCTACTCGAAATATCTTCCACATTATCGTGCACTGGCAAGTTAACACTTGGAACTAAATCAGTTTTTAAAATTTTTTTGATTTAAACCAAGTAGACGATTCTTCATTTCATCCATGTAATCACTTGGCCTGAAGTTATCACTGCATATCCTAGCGTATTTTACATTCATATGATCTTGCCTTCTTCGTTTCGAGATCCAAATTTTATTCCTTTTCGTACATACTGGAAACGTATGATATATTTCACCTTTGACTTTCGATTTGCTGTGAGAATTTGAACAGGTAGTGACAGCGCAAGTAGATAGATATACTTGCAAGAGATGCAAGATTTTCACATTATTTCAAGAAAATAAAAAGTAACACTGGACAACACAGGATCAAATAGAAGAATGAAAGAACAAACTAAGAATGAAAGAAACTCCAGTGGAAGCTCTCAGACCCCACTGTCTCAACCTAGTGACGTCGAAACTGGTTTCCTACCCACATGTCGGAAAAATCGTAAACTTCAAAGATATGAGCCAGCCCCAGTATTTTACTGGTTCTGGAATAACCACTATTTTAAATAAATAATTTTTGATATAAGAAATCTCATTTTTTTTGCGTTTGAAGTTTTATTCAAAGAATCAAGTCAAAGATTATTACGGGGCATGATTCCTCATGAATCGAAATCCTCGGGTGTCTTGTTGATATCGCAAACAGCGCGGCATCTATCTGAGACTTGCTTGATGACTTAATAATTTATCGATGCATGTTTGTCTATCGTATGTAGTAGTAGTACTAGTAATTAGCGACAATTTTTATTAATATTCGCATGAATATGAATATGAAATTCGGAAAGAAATCGGCGGTGTGTAGGAAGTAATGCACAACGATCGAAAAATAAATTTACATTTTCGGAGAGTTCGTGAACTTTAAGTTGGTATAAGAGAGTGACGAAAATTTGCAGATATGATATTAAAAGTATACGTTCAATAATTGAGCAATAAATTAAAATTCGTATGAATATACCCGTATCGATTACGGTTTTATAGCCAAATTCACTAAGAAATGTGACGGAATGCTGATAAACATATTTATTTCGCAAAACAATATTATAATACACTTGATGTCACTCTGCTTTCCTATTTACATAAAAGTAGATAATCGCCCATGTTATTTTGCAAGAGTAGTGTAATAGTTTCTTTCGGAGTTAAACCATTTCAGATTCATTTTTCTCTCTGCTTTTGGTAACATCAGCCAAACTCGTAATGACTTTATACGAAGAAATTTCCAAATAATAACTACAAAACTATCAGGACATGTAAAAAAGTGCATTTGAGCATCATTGCAGTCGCTCCTAATTCACTGCTGCTGTTATATATAACAAGGATATCAGTTCACAGGGAATATTAATATACATATATCAGCTAGATTTCGGCGTGTATGTATAGCGCAGGATTTTTGATGATTGAAGATTCATACTTTGTATATTTTTTTTAATTAAAAGAAATAAATTTGAAAAAATGTGTTTAGTGAGTTCATGGCCGCTGAATTAACTTTTAATGTTTACCCAGACAGAACGTAAGTTTGAAGCAAGTTTGATTTTGACTTAATATTAGCTTGTCATAGCAAATTTGACGCGTCAAATTTCAAGCGAACATGTAGCAAATTTGCCGTGACAACTAGCGCCACCTTCCTTGAATTGCAAGTCTGCTGCAAGTTCACCATGATAAATAGTGTCACCTCCTTTGCAATGCAAATTTGAAAACAAGCTTGATGCAAATATAGCACAAAGAGATAATTATCTTTGTCTCTGTTTTAAAAAAAAACATTTGATTTTTAATAGCATCTCCTAGGCCGTCCTTCTTTTTATTAATTCAATAAATCAATGATAATTTGTGAAAAACTAACTTTTTTATAACAAAAAATTTTGAAACATTTTCCATCGTTTTACTAAAAGTTTTTACTTTTAAGAAATCTATATCGCCTTTTTCTTAATGTTGAAATTTTAAAATTTATAAGCAAAATTAAACCTAAAAAACAGTCAATGTTTGTTGAAAATTAATAACTTATACATTTTGTCCCATTTTAAAGTAATTACTTTTGAACTCTAATTTCATAATTTATTCTACTAGCAAAACGTAGTTATTAGCGAAAATCGCTCTCTCTTTGACTTCAAATCATATTCTCAACTCCAAAAATTAATGAAATCAAGAAAAAAGTTTAAAATAAATCGTATACGAATCGAATCGAACGATGTATTAGCGAAATCTATCTTTTCGTCTCGTAGTTCAGCTGGCCGAGTGGTATCGACGTTTGGCTACTAAGCGGCAGATCGCGAGTTCTATCCCGGGTTGTGTTCATACTTTGTTTTTGCTATAATTTGCAATGAGTTTGCCCGGCAAGCTTGTGGCAAGCTTGCTGCAAGTTCATTTTATGGTGACTTCGAAGCTTTCGTTAACTTGCTGCAAGCTTGCACTAAATTTGTGGCAAACTTGCACTCATGTCATGAGTAATTTGTGGCAAGCTTACTGCAAACTAAAATTGCTATCTGGGTTTCAGGTCAAGGCCGAGCGGTATGTTTGTAAGGAACCTGAATTGAACCGAAGGGTGATGGTTTCGTATCCTTACAGCAAGTTTAAAGCAATTTCTTTGCTTTCGAGACTAGTTAAATAACCTGTTTAGATACTTACGCGAGTCCCATTTGGGCCTGCACTGCTAGAAGTAACTTACGAAGCATTCACGTGCTTGAAAACAAAACCCTAAGAATTATTGCAAACGCCAGGTGGTACCATCGAAATATTGATATACGAAATGTATTAAATGTCCCTTCCCTTCAGCAGTTCATTCAAAAACTTGCTAAAATTTTCTATGGAAAACTGCCGGATATCAATAATCCCGAAATAACCAAAATTCCTGTTTATGATCATAATGATAAACAGAATCGTAAGAGACCAAGAATGACTATCTCACTCTGAGTTTTCCCCCGCACTGTTGTGCATTCCTTTCCTTAACCTTTTTCTGCCTTAGATAAATTTTCACAACTTTCTAATCTCCTATTATATTCTTTTAAAATTATTTTTTAAAAATACTTTTTGTATTTATGTTGTTTGTAAATTTTTATTGATTTAATTTATTCCTAAATTTGATCTTCCTCATACTGGTTTATGCATTTTGATTATGAGGTCTAGTTTTCATTTCCACTTAAGCCCTAATGTATTAGATTTTCAGATGGTGGGGCCTGTGGCCCCAAGGAGCTGAAATCACCATAAGTTATAAGTCGTCTGGATCCAAGGACTAATGCATAAACTTATTAGATACAGAACCCCACCCCATTTACTGCAGCTCTAAAATCATACCTCGAAGAGAGAAAATTCGCTATTAAAATTGGTAACAGCATTCCCGAAGCCAAAATAATGAGAGCAGGTATTCCACAAGGAGGGAAAATCATCCGATCCTCTACTCTCTGTATGTTAACGACATTCCAAGAACGCAGAAAACATTATTAGGTATGTACGCAGACGATACCTCCATTCTTGCTAAAAATAAAAACCATGAATATACGGCAGCCGCTTTATACCAACATCTAGCGAAACTGGACGACTGGTTCCTCAAATGGAAAATTGCCCTTAACGTCAACAAAACGGAAGCAGTGTATTTCGCCAAGGGTAGAAGAAAACTTAAACCAATAGTTAAAATTAACCCTCTGAGCGACTAATATGTTAGAGTGAGCCGTCTGAAAAATATCTCTCTGCTTGTCAATGGGTTCCTTTAAGAAATATACCCCGTCCTACAAGAGGTGTTTGAAAAAGAAACGCCTGAATTCCCCCCCCTCTCATTGCTATCTGCGGGAGGTCTAATTATCCCAGCGGGGAGAGTCTTCCCCCGTTCCTTATCTCTAGCAGATCCCCTTCCCATAGCCGCCGGAGGGGAGTTTGAAAGGTGCGACCGCACGAGGCCCCGCGCCGCTGACTGATTTTGTAGAATGAAAATGATTTCTGTTTTTTTAAATCCAAGCAGTGGCGAATCCAGGGGGCTATCGGGCTGCAGCCCCTCAGAGCTGGCAGGATTCTTGGTTTTATTTAAAATCACTGCAACTGTTTGTTATTAACTTCCCTTTTTTAAAAAAAAATAATTAAAATGTGATAACATTGCTTTCTGGCTTGACAGGCCCGAAAATTTTCCTACTTTTCTAGTCATTGCACTTGTAATTGTATCGTTGACGAAGTTGAAAACATTTTTTTTCTATTTTTTTCATTGTATTTTTTAAAAATTAAATTATCGAAAGTAATGTAGTTTTCTTTATGATTTTTATTGTCAAAGAAAAGAGAAAAGTCTGTAAGGTTAAAGTGTTTTGAGCCATGAGGTTTGATATTCGTCACGACGATACAAATTTTTTATGACCTCATCCCCCCCCCGGAACCAAATCCTGAATTCGGCACTGAATCCAAGTATAAATACATTTGAATATAATTATACAATTTGTGCACTTTTTACATCTACCAATCTAAGGCAAGGTTGGGTTCTTCAAAAACGCGAAAGATTAGAATATCTCTCAAGCTGCACATAAACTGTTACAAACTGAGAAACATTATTGATTGAGAATATGAAAAAATAACTAAAAACGAAACACAACGTTAAACATGTGTTTGTGTATTAATAGTGGCTATAATTTTATAAAGTGGCTATTTTTTATATTTAGTTAGAAAGGAAACATTTATTTTAGTTAAGAAAGCTAAGCATTTCACAAATTTGTTAGATTGCACTCCAGGCTTGAGCCATCAAGAAAAATTGTCTGTTAGTTTAAGATGTAGATGACTCTGAAAGCACATATATAATCAGGGCCGGTTTAAGTCCTAAACGGGCCTATAGACAATACAAGTTTCAGTTTCTTCCCTACTCAGTTTGAAAACCAAATATTTTTCATTGTTTTTCGTACAAGCAAATATTAAGACAGACTGAAATTAAAAAGAAGTATATTTAATTTGCCAAGCACCTTCAGGAGAGTGGTTTCAATATCTCAGAAATAAAAAAAACTAAAATTTAAGGGTAATTTTTTTTAATGAGTGGTGAAAAAATTGCAAAACTTTTTTACAGAGTCTAAATAATCTAATATAAAATTTCTAGGGATATTTTACAGCCAGAAAAACGGTTCCTAATCTGAAGAAAATGTCGTTCGCCTGACAGGAAGGCATATCCCATCTTATGTTGATGAAAGCGAACCCAGAACGAAGTCAAGGATGTGTGTTGTGTGCTCATTAAAAATTAATGGAAACGGTAAACGTGTGCTGAGAGAATCACTATTTGAATGTAAAAATTGTGATGTTGGACTTTGCGTTGCACCCTGCTTTGAAATTTACCATATGGAACCTAACTTACAGCATTTTTTTAATAGCATGTCTTAACTGTAATATATTTCAAAAAAAGTATAAAAAGTACCTAGGCAATTAATGTAATGGCCAGTTTCATCAATCATTAGTTCATGATCTTGGTATGTGATAGATTTACTTCATTTCTGAATTTGTGAATATTGGAAAATTTTTTTCATCACTACAATATTAAAAAATGTTTACATATTATTTTATTGTTATGATCAAATCTGCTTTACATAAAAGCAGATCATAAAATTTTGAAAAAAGAATTAACAGTTAATATTATAAATCTATAAATTTTGTTATTTTCAGTTGGACAAGTTTTGATACATATCTTTAATATCAGTCTTTCCAATAAAGCTCACATTTTAAAATTCAAGTTCGATCCTTATTTTACATTTCATCTTTACTCTCTAGAATATATTTTATTCACGATTTTGCATTTTATTATCCCCTAAGATACAATTGCAAAATTTAAATGCTGAATTATTTTTTTAGATTTTCAATAAAATTCACATTGTTTCAGTTTTCAAAAAATATAACTGAGTAATAAAATTATTTTGGCGTTTTGAATAGGACTAAAAATGTTTTTCCTACAATTTAGACCAAAATGCTTTGTTTTGTAATAGTTATGTGTTAACTGGATAGAAATGCAAATTTCTAAAATAGTTGTGATGCTAAGAAATGAAAAGTTTAGAAACTTTAAATTAAAAAAAAGATTTTTATTAAACCTTCTTCAGGTTCAGTTTCTAATATTTTTTCATCAAACTTTTTAAATGATTCTCAGAATATACTGAGTAAAATTAGGATTCCGATTTTAAATATGTGAATTAGTTTCTGAGAAAAAATATTTTCTAAAAATGTATGTACATTTTTTGCAAAATATAAGATATTTTGTCTTTCTTTATTTTCTATTAATAACAAAAAAAAATCAAATATATTAAGGCTCAAATCATGTTTTGAATTTTCGCTTTTTCCGAAAAAAGTTTAAAAGTAGTATTCTGTTGCAAATTAATGAATTCTTTAACCCTTTCAAGGGCGGCGGTTTCCTTTCGAAATCACCTCTTAAAGAATTATTTCATAGGGAAACTACCAATTTATGGTTATATATTTCACAACAATACATATTTTAATACCCAATAGAGAGACCTAATTGCAGTAGAATTTCTAGTCTTCTTTTCTCATGGATTTATACGCGAATAAATTTAGTTTTCCCAAAGAAAAGAAATCTACCATTTTTCAATAAATTTCTAAAAAATAGGACTAGAAACACAGTCAAAACTTATTACATTTTTTTCTACATGGTCTTTTCTTTGCAAAATTGGCAAAATAAAAAAAATAACAGAATATGTTACTTATTTCAATTTATTTATGCGGTTTCAGGGATAATGGTACTATGCGGAATGTTTGCTACAGTTGCTAAGATAATCCATTTAGAGGTTCATTCAGAGGTATCTCGTTACAAGCGTTTTTTTGTTTATGAAAAGAAAAGCTTATAAGCATTTCTACGCCATAATAAGAATCTGAGAAAGATTTTCTCCCTCAAGTTTCCGAAAAGCTGCATGAAAACTTCCCTACCTTGCTATTCGTTTTAACGATAAGGAATTCAATTGTTACCGCAAACGAGGTTCCTTCCAGCAGCCTGCGAGCTCATCTATTGTAAAGCTTATCACCACGAATCTGTCACTGTCAACCAAGTCATTAGTGGAGGGGAAAGTAGAGGCGAGAAAACACGGATTTGCCGCTTACGACTGCAAACTTCAAACCAGGAAAAAGCCGGTTGTTCTCATCTTTAAGGCGACCGAAAGAGAAGAAATAACACGGTTCTGCGGATGTCGGAGAAGATTTGCTTAACGTAGAAAACCGTTTGCGGCGCTAGGAGGGTTAAAAACCAAACGATCACCTAGTCTCAGCAAGCCAAAAATCTTGGCGTAATACTAGACGAAAAATTAAATTGGAAAAATCATATTACGACAATAAAAACTAAATTTCGTGCAGGATCAAGAAAACTTTTCCCTCTAATAGCAAGAGATTCGGAAATGAACAGGAAATATAAATTGCTTGTCTACACTGCGATCTTACGTCCGATAATTACCTCCGGCCCCCCCCTTCGGGGGGGGGGGCAGCAGCCAACTCAAATATCAGAATGCTTGAAATTCTAGAAAATAATATAATCAGTCTAATATGGAATGCTGGATGGTATATGCGAAATGAAGATATAAGAAATGCAATTAAGCGAATCTCTTTAAATTAATTTTTCAAAAAAGTCTCCGCAAAATTCTATCATAATCTTGATAAAATTGATAATGACGCCATTTAGCAACTTGAAAATTATTCCCCCGATCCGAAAAGTAAAAGTCCCGGAAGATTCTATTATATTTGTAATTATAATTTAAATAAAATTAGGAATAGTTATCCTTGCTACCTGTTTCAGACCCTTGCCCCCTGCCCCATTCTTCCCAAAAAATTTTTAAATCCTGAAGAGCAGTTCCAAACGGCATGTCACTTACCTATCAGAGCAAGTAAAGAAAAATTATCACATCCAAAGATATGAGTTCTTTCAACAGCAGTAGCTACTCTTTACAGGCACGTACATTGCTGTCCTCCAGCAATAGCCCCACGGGTTCTAGATGGACTTCCACCAACACATTCTTTGCCTCCAACTACAGCAGCAGACTATCCAATTCCCAGAACTGAAATTATCCAGCATCAGCAATGTACCATTACCGGGGATTAGGCCCCAAAAATTACTTGTTTTCTGTTTACTATGTAAGTCGTACGTCGTCAGTCCTGCACCGGACCTGCTATCTGGGGAAAGGTACGACGGACAAGAAGATGCCCGAGGGTGATGGAGGCACCGTGCAGAACGAACTTGATGGGAACAGCGACCCTGATTAGCAGATGGAAATGTCTTCACAACTGGCTCCGAATCCGACACCGACCCAAGTGAGCAAGGAAATACCCGACTTGACACCGTTCTTCCGACGTGCAGTTGCTACTTATGAAAAGCCCGTGTCAGATCTCCCATACAGCCGATATCAACAGATCAGAGATGCCATCCGGCACCTGGGAAAGCTGAGAAACCTAGTGTTCATGGCCATGGAATACGAAGAAGTAACCCTGACCCTGGAAGATGGAAACACTTTGTCATCGGAAGAGATGATCCTGCGAACCCTGGTTCTGTTCTTTAGATAATTGTAATGCTAAAGAAATTGAAAATAAGCTAATATTTGATTAAGCTGAACGTAAAAGAAATATTCCGAGTAGTAGTAGCACAAATAACATCTGTATTAATAGTAGCGTTACAAGCCATGATAATGTTAATGTTATAAATAATAATAATAACGCAGACAAAAGAGCGGCAACGAATGAGTCGGAATGTAGTAATAATTTGAGAATTAGATTAGATAAAGATGGGTTTATTTACCCCAGCAGAAGAAACTCCGTTCCAAAAAGGAACTTAAATTCTGACGAGAACAGTGATATTTTGTTACAAAATAAATACGCAGATATTGAGCGACTACCAGCCGAGAAAGAATTCCCCCGCCCACCGCCAAAAATTCAAGCATTCAAAAATAACTACAAGGAAAAGTTAAAAAAACTAAATAACAAATTTGACAAAGTAAATGCCGTATTCGCAAATGAATATATTAAAGTCTTCCCGAGACGGTAGAAGAGCATAGAGATATGCAAAAGTTCTGAAGAGAGAAAAATATAGAATTTTACGTCATTAGGCCATTGAGTGAAAGACTATTTAAGGTAGTGAAGAAAAGTTTTCATCGTGACACGGATATTGAAGAAATTAAAACCGAGCTCGCTATAGCTCTCCCATAAATTGAAATATTAAAAGTAGGTCAGCAAAAGAACGTAAGAACGAAGTCCCCTATGGATATTTTTATGATTGAGCTAAAGAGAAACGGTCATGAAAATAAAATATTCGAACTCACCCATTTCATGTTTCTGAAAATAAAAATTGAAAATTACAGAAAGCCTCCCGGAGCCACACAATGGTTGCTGGAATTGCAACATGTTCAATCATTATAATGCAAATTGTGGTTTTCAGTCAAGATGTCTCAAATATGAAGATGTCTCAATGTCCGATGACGACCCCCCAGGAAATCCCAAGTGTATAAATTGCGGAGCAACTGGTCATATTGCCTCATGGAGATGCTGCCCATTATTTCCAAAAATCAAACCAACAAAAGACCAAGGTGTAAATTACCCAAAAGCGCTAAGAGAATTCCTAGCTTCTCAATAAAGGAGACAGGAAAATATATCCTACTCAATGCAAACACAAAAATTAATACCCCGGTAGGTCGAACTCAACTCGCGTCAGGATAAGGAATTTAACCCACAGACTGGTAGTCGTGAGATATGATATGAAAAAGAATTTTTAGGCTTCTTAGAAGGAGTTAAAGTTATGTACGAAACTCCGAAAAGTATGCCTAATTTAATTAAGACAATATCAGAACTCTCGATGTTAGAAGAAAACTGAAGATATGGTCAATCATTTAATAAAAGCTTTAGGCACAGTAGCAAATTCAGTCAGTAATGTTCAATAGTGCAAACCCTAAAAATTAAATCAAAACCCTTTATAGCCTGAATATAGTCTTTTGGAATGCTAACGGCGTAAGAAATCGCAGTGCAATTTGAGACATCCGCAATTTTTTTAGAAAAGCACTCCCCCGATATTTTTCTAATCTAGGAGACTAACCTGAGACCGGAAATTAATTACTCTATACCCAACTATGACGTCTACAGAACTTACAGACCTCAACGAAATAACGCTCCTTCCCAGGGCGGAGGAACCGGCATTTTAAATTAAATTCCTTACTCCACCACCATATTCCGACCCCGCCATTGCACTTTGTTGAAGCTACCTCCATCTCACTAAATCTTACAAACAAAGAACACTTCACTGTTACCTCAATATATATTCCAACGGATGCAGGCACAACTCTTTATACATTAGACCTGGAAACTTTAATTCAACTTGGTCCAAACCCAATCATTTATGGCGATTTCAACGCCCAACATCAAAATTGAGGTTCACCAATAAGCAAAACGCGAGGAAAAGAATTAGTTATATTCACTCAAGTTCTGGGAATGGAAATTCTTGCCCCACCATCCCCAACAAGATTCGGTTTCAACTCAGCAACCATTTTAGATCTTGCAGTAATAAAAGATTTCATTCTCCCCTTCTCGATTATTTCCCTTCCAGAACTTTATTCCGACCGCAACACAGTCAAATTAAAATTTCAACTAAAATTTACGACACTGCATAATAGTGTGACTACGCATACGGTCTGGACCAAATTCCAAAATTACCTGAAAAATCAAATTGATTATAGGGCCCTTAAAATAAACAGCAATACGGATATTGAAATGGCAGTGGAAAAATTTACTAAATATCTACAAAACGCGCACAAATTCCGACTGAAACGGTCAAAAAATCAACTGCAATATATATCCATGCGAATATTAAAGATTTGATTAAAACGTGCAACAAAACGAAAAAGTCTGGCAAACACTAAGGAACCCACTAATTAAAACGGAATTGAACAGAATTGAGAAATTAATCAAAAAGTTAGATAAGAACAGTAGACAGAAAGATCAGACAGAAGAACTTAAAGCGTTGAACACAGAAGACGGTACGCTTTGGACAAAAACAAAGATAATGCGTAAGAAAGCGTAGAAAATCCCAGCTCTACTGGGAGAAAATGGATTTGCATATTCAAACTCTATCAAGGCCGAAACTATTGCCCTAAGTCTAGAGAAATAATTCTCATTAAAGGACCTATCTCACAGAGAGACGGAAAATAAGGTAAAAAAATCTGCAGAAAATTTCTACTCCCCTCCACTCACCAATAACCAAATTGATAATCTCAGATGCATTCAGCCCTCTGAGGTAATCAAAGTCATTAAAAATTTTAATATTAAAAAAGCATGCGGGCTTGACTGTATCACTAACAAAATGCTTAGAAATATACCATGCACAGTGATTTTCGATTTTACAGAAATCATAAACAATATCTTTAAATTTAACTATTTTCCAAAAGCGTGGAAGACCGCAGTAGTTGTGCCAATTCTTAAACCCGGAAAAGACCCCACTCAACCAGAAAATTATCGGCCAATCTCGCATTTTAGATAAATTAAACGATCATCTTGACGAAAACAAAATCCTTTTGCCGGAGCAATATGGTTTTAGGAAATCCTTAACTACAACGCACCAACATCTAAGAGTAGTCGAGTATATTACGAGTGGCTTTGAAAAAGGTGAATGCACTGGTGCGGTCTTCCTTGACGTACAGAAAGCTTTTGATAGAGTATGGATCCAAGGTCTAATCCATAAACTTATCAGATACAAAACCCAACCCATTTACTGCAGGTTCTAAAATCTTACCTCGAAGAGAGAAAATTCGCAGTTAAAATTGGTAACAACATTTCCGAAGCCAAAATTATGAGAGCAGGTATTCCACAAGGAGGGAAAATCTACCGAATCCTCTACTCTCTTTATGTTAACGACATTCCAAAAACGCATAAAACATTATTAGGTATATACGCAGACGATACTGCCATTCTTGCTAAAAATAAAAACCATAAATATACGGCAGCCGCTTTAAACCAACATCTAGAGAAACTGGACGACTGGTTCCTCAAATGGAAAATTGCCCTCAACGTCAGCAAAACAGAAGCAGTGTATTTCCCCAAGGGTAGAAGAAAACACAAACCAATAGTTAAAATTAAAAACCAGACGATCACCTGGTCTCATCAAGTCAAATATCTTGGCGTAATACTAGACGAAAAATTAACCTGGAAAAATCATATTACAACAATAAAAACTAAATTTCGTGCAGCCTCACGAAAACCTTTCCCTCTAATAGCACGAGATTCGGAAATGAATAGGAAATATAAATTGCTTGTCTACACTGCGATCCTACGTCCGTTAATTACTTACGGATGCCCCATCTGGGGGCAGCAGCCAACTCAAATATCAGAATGCTTGAAATTCTAGAAAATAATATAATCCGTCTAATATGGAATGCTGGATGGTATATGCGAAATGAAGATATAAGAAATGCAGTTAAGCTGATCTCTTTAAAGGAATTTATCAAATAAGTCTCAGCAAAATTCTATCATAATCTTCATAAAATTTATAATGATGCTAATTCCGCAACTTGAAAATTATTCCCCTGATCCGAAAAGTAAAAGATCCCGGAAGATTCTATTATAATTGTAATTATTATTGAAAAAATTTAGGAATAGCTATCCTTGCTACTTGTTTCAGACCCTTGCCCCCCGTCCTATTCTTCCCAAAGAAATCTTTAAATCCTGAAGAGCAGTTCCAAACAGAATGTCGCTTCCCTATCAGAGCAAGTAAAGAAAAATTATCACTTCCAAAGATATGAGTTCTCTCAACAGCAGTAGCTACTCTTTACAGGCACCAGTTCTTGCAGTACTACAGCAATAGCTCCACGGGAAACAGATGGACTTCCACCCAGACATCCTTTGCCTCCAACAACAGCAGGAGACAATCCAATTCCCAGAACTGAAATTATCCAGCATCACCAATGTACCATTACCGGGGATTAGGCCCCCTTTCGGTGCATATCGGCCCCAAAAATTACTTGTTTAATGTTTACTGTTTTACTGTGTAAGTTGTAATTGTGTGTATAAAGTCAATGATGATTACGGGATATGATTCTTCATGAATTGAAATCCTATGTGTCTTGTTGATATCGCAAACTACAAGGCTTCAAATCTGAGACTTGCTTGATGACTTAATAGTTTATCGATAGATATTTGGTATAGCGTATGTAGTAGTAGAGCAAGTGATTAACGACAACTTTTAATAATATTCGCATCAGTGTGAGTGTGAAATTCGAAACGGAACTGGAGATATTTTGGAAGTAATACGCAACGATCGAAAAATAAGCTTATCTTTTCCTAGAGTCCTAGAACTGTAAGTATGTTTAAGGGAGTGACAAAAATTTGCAGATCTGATATTAAAAGTATTCTCTCAACGATTCAGCAATAAATTAAAATTAGTACGAATATACCCTATAGATTATGCATTCATATCTAAATTTACAAAGAAATATAACGTAATGGGGATAAACATATTTTTTTCGCAAAACAACACCATAATACTGTTACAAAGCTATAAAGTCGTTTCCCTGAGATGCTAGACTTGGCGACAAATTTGGCGACTTGGCGGCAAAGTTGGCGACTTTGGCGACAAAGGGAATTTTCTAGAAGGACCTCAAAGTTTCCACCTATTTCTACTGGTTTCATGAACTTCCTAGAGATTACGTCACTTCCTGTTGAAAAGTATAAAGGCAAACTTTCAAGCCAAGAAGAGTCAGTTGGATTTTGATCTGCAAGCAAGCTGGTGAGCTAATGAGAAACCTTTGAGCGCTGTGTTGAGATTTAATGGTAATCTCTGTTGTGAATTTTTACAAGTGCTGTTTTAATATTTGTGTTATGTTTCTTAGTTTAGAATACCTGTAAAATAAAGAGCTTTATTTTTGTAATCCTGCTTACTGGACTGCATTCACGTACACTCACAAGACGAATTTGTCTTGATTGTTCTACTTTATATTCCCTTTATATGTTTTAATATTTACTTAAACGTATATAATCGTCCATGTTGTTTGCATCAGTAGTGTAATAGTTTCTTTCGTTGTTAAACCTTTTCAGATTCGTATTTTTCTGTAACAGCAGCCAGAATCGGAATTACTTTACCCATAGAAATTTTCGAACATTTAAAAAATTGCTCTTACCCATCATCGAATTCGCTTCTGATTCTCTGCGGCAGTGTCGTGTGCGTACATACCTAATAATTTTTTTACGTTTTTTTTGGAATGTCGTTAAAATAAAGAGAGTAAAGGACGGGAGAGTTTTTCCCTGCTTGTGGAATACCTGCTCTCATTACTTTGGCTTCCGAAATGCTGTTACCTATTTTAACTGCGAATTTTCTCACTTCGAGGAATGATTTTAGTAGCTGCAGTAAATGGGGTGGTTTTGTATTTGAAAAGTGTATGGATTAATCCTAGCACCCAGACTCTCTCAAATGCTTTCTACACGTTTAGGAAGAACGCACCAGTACATTCACCTTTTCCAAATCCACTCGTAATAAACTCTACTAAGCTTAGAATTTGGTGCGTTTATTTATTAAGGATATCCTAGAGCCAAATTGATTCCTTCAAAGAATTTTGTTTTTGTCAAGTTGATCGTTTAATTTGTCTAGAATGAAGTTTTCAGTAAGTTTACTGAGTGTGCTGAGTAGTGAGATTGACCAGTAATTTTCTGGCTGAGTAGGGTGAGATAAAAATAAAAACCATAAATATACGGCAGCCGCATTAAACCAACGAATTTGTACGAGTGGTTCCTCAAATGGAAAATTTCATTTAACGTTAATAAAACAGAAGCAGTGTATTTCGCCAAGGGTAGAAGAAAACACAAACCAATAGTTTAAATTAAAAACCAAATAATCCCCTGATATCAGCAAGCCAAACATCTAGGCGTAATACTAGACAAAAAGTTAACCTGTACAAATCATATTACAACAATAAAAACTAAATTTATGCAGCTTTAAGAAAACCTTTCCCTCTAATAGCACGAGATTAGGAAATGAATATTAAATACAAATTGCTTATCTAAACTGCGATCTTTGTACCGATAATTACTTACGGATGACCAAGCTGGGGGGCAGCGGCCAACACAAATATCAGAATGATTAAAATTTTAGAAAATAATATAATCCGTCTAATATATAATGCTTGATGTTACATGCTAAATGAAGATATAAGAAATGCAAATAAGCTGATCTCTATATGGTAAACCTAGAGTTTACGGTGCCGCCGTGCTTCTCGCCAATTCTTCTTGGCGCCATTCCATTAGCCGTCGCCAAATACTGTTTTGGATGTGCAGTACGCTTTTTATTGCTCTCTTGCGCATGCGTCACCTGAAAACGACAGATTGAGCACGCAATGCCTGCGGCATTTCAAGTGTATACCGGGCAAATTTTTAACTTTAAAAAACATCAGCGGCTTCGCTTTCAGCATAGCAGAAAACTAGTAGCTCCGCTTTTACACTGAATGTTAGGAATCCACGTTTTTTAAAAAATTCCAAAAACGAGAATTTCCGCACGCAATGCCTGCGGCATTTCAAGCACGTACCGGGCAAATTTTTTAACTTAAAAAAACATCAGCGGCTTCGCTTTCAGCATAGCGGAATAATCGTAGCTTCGCTTATTCATTGAGAAGCGAAACACACAGAATAACATACACGGTACTGAATCGATATTTCATCCGAAGAATTCCAAACGAAGTTTTATTCAAATTCGAATTTATCGACCAATTGCATCGAAGAGTTGAACGAAACAGTCCAATCGAAACGTGGCGCAATATAGCCTGATTAGCAAAACAGCGATGAAAGGATCAATTTGTGCGCATGCGCGCTTGTCACTCGTTAAAAACATCCAGACGCAACCAAAAACAAACCTTCCTCATCGCCGTTCTTGGCGGCAAAGATTTGGCGATCCGAAGAGGAACGAAGTACGCGGGCACCGTAAACTCCAGGTTAACCTCCGAAACTTGAAAATTATTCCTCCTATCCGAAAAGATAAAGACCCCGGAAGATTCTATTACAGTTGTAAATATAATTGTTAAAAATGAGGAATAGCTCTCCTTGCTACCTGTTTCATACACTTGCCCAAAGCTCCATTCTTCCCATAAACTTTAAAATCCTGAAGAGCGGTTCCAAACGGCATGCCACTTCCGTATCAGAGCAGTTAAATGTAAAATATCACATACAAACATCTGAGTTCTCTGTACAGTAGCTGCTACTCTTCACAGACACCTGTTTTGAAACCGAACTTTTTAGACTCTAAATCTCAACAGGTGGCGCAAGTTGTCCAGAAGAATTGTATCAAGCCGTCTTTACGTCTGTAAAAAAAATGATTTTTTGTTGAGTTATGATTTCTCTCGGAACGCCAGCCATGGGACGTTGTTCAAGTCCCTACATAAAGTAAAAAATTGTAAATAATTCTGGAGTATAGATATAAATGTTTGTGTTTTGTGTGTGCAAGCGTCAAAAAGTAAATAAGTTTTCATAAAGCGATGACTCGTATTTCCTGCGTCTATTGAGCTTTATTTTAAAGTTCTCATTTTGCAGCAGGATACAGGCACATGGCTTGGCTAACCAGGTGAGTAAGAAATATTCTATAATTTCTTTCTGGGCATGTGGAAAAGTGTGTGTCCTGTTTATATTTAAAAGATTTTATCCTTAACCTGCATATGTCGGGTAGACATAGATATATCTAAATGTTGGGGGAAAAATATACTTAACCTCTGCGTTTGCGCGAAGTCAGCAGTTTTCAGTTTTAGTTTCGTTTTGCATTTATTGTAACGTGTTTGACAGCCAAAGACTTTGGGGAGGAAGGTCCAGAGCCAAGAAATACTCTTTTTTATAGCTCGTGCGTGCAAGAGTTTTTATTGAATAGTGATCTTGATTAAATAAGAGAAAATTATGAAAGATATAATGAAAGTTCAGGTGCAGAAGATTACAGTTCTGGTACAGTTCTATACCGTGCTCTGTCACATAACCAAAACAGGCCCACTTCTACGAGTGGCCTAAAAGAATGAAGTCGGTCTTCCGTCGACTGGACTTGAGATCTCAGCGACCCAAGTCTATCTTTTCACCACTAAGAAAATCGAGCCCTTGCTCGTCTCTGTCCTCTTCCGAAAATCCCCCGTTCTCTTCCCTTGCACTTTCTTTTAACTCCTATCGTCCTCCTACTGGGGGAACTATCCAGAAAGCCTTTTCACGAATCCCCGTCAACTCTGTAGGTGGAGTCCATCTTAGCGAGCCATTATTGGCTCCTTACCTTTTTGGGCCTTTCCTTTTGTCGCAAGAGGTTTTCAGGCTGGAGATAAATTGCCCTTAAATCACTTCCACTAAAGAGTAGTCCGCTGGCGCCAGACTGGACTCCCGGCTCTCTTTGTCGGCGTTTTAACGAGCTCAGACATCTGCTCTGCTCAGTGACCCATGGCGTGGGAAAAAAAGTTACTGGTCGCTAATGATCTTGGGGGATCTTACATTATGTATACAGTACCTTTACCCCAACATTAGAGGCGTCCGCGACAGGATTCTTAAAGATTTAACCAACTGCTCAAACTGATTGATATAAGGTTTTGTTAGTTGTTTTATTAGTGTTGCATTGAAGTATATTTTATTTTGTGAAAAGAATTATTTAGAAAGTATAGAGTAAATCTTAAGTTAATTATGGAAGCTTTAAAGACTAAACGTGCCGGATTACGTATTTATTAAAACGGAAGTAGCTAAAGAGGATATTTTGTTAGGAGTAGTAAAATATAAATTTACTAAATTGAGAAATTACAAATGGATTTAGCACTACTTGATGACAAAATTCTTGATTTGTTAATTGAAGCAGGGGCATCAGAAGAAGCAGTCTCAGATGAAATTGAGCAACGTGAAATATATTCAGATGAATTTATAACCTTGATCCGTGAAGTAAATGAAAAATCACAATTTTTGAATGGAGCAAATTCAGATGCGAGGTCACTTGGTGGTTCTAATTCATCTTATAGTAAAAGTAAATCGTACAAACTTCCGAAACTTGAACTTAAGAAGTTTGATGGGAAATTACTTGATTGGCTTCTATTTTGGTCACAATTTGAAAGAATTCATAATGACCCCGATTTACACGAGAGTGACAAATTTTCCTACTTGGTTCAATGCATGAAACCGGGTTCACGGGCAAAGGAATTCATTGAAAGCTATCCCGTGACATAACAAAAAATTATGATGCGGCTGTTATGGTTCTAAAGGAACGTTTTGGGAAATCGGATCTACTAATTGAAGTATATGTTCACGAATTAATTAAATTGATTACTTCCAATATAAAGTCAGATAATAAATTGCCCCTTGATAATCTGTACGATAAAATTGAGGCTCGATTGAGGGCTTTAGAATCCTTAGGTTTAAAACCAAAAGAAAAAACTCATGGTTATACCCTATGGTGGAGCCTTGCCTCACAGAGGATGTTTTAAAAGCTTGGCAAAGAAGTTCTCATTTTAACGAGCCAGAGGATTCTGACGTACCCCGCCTTACCAATTTAATGAAATTTTTGAAAGCAGAAGTAGAAGGTGAGGAAAGGTTGGAACTGGCCCGGAGTGGGTTTGATAATACTCATCGTAAAGAAGTGTATCGTGTAAGAGGTGAAAATAAAGGGAAATTTAAGGTTAAAAATCAGCAAATATTCCTTCTACTTCAGGTTTTCTTACAACTAAAAATCGTTCCTGTATTTTTTGTAATAGAGCACATGACAGCAAAAATTGTTATGATTCCCGTTTATTATCACTCGAGGAAAAGACTTCTAAAATTAAAGAGAAAAAAATGTTGTTTAAAATGTTTAGAACCCAATCATGTTGCAAAAGTTTGTAAAGAATTTATTCGTTGTTATATTTGTGGTAAATCGCATGTAATTTCCTTGTGTCCAAAAATACGTTCAAAAAATGAAACTCCAATAGAAAAACTATCTATCGAAAATGTACAAATAGCCACTGCCAGACAGACTTACACATCGGAAGTAGCTTTGATGACACTACAAGTTAAAGTAGCTGGTGTCAATAAGATTAAGAATATTAGAGCACTCTTAGATCGTGGATCCCAAAAGTCTTATATTTCGAGATCAGTAGAAGCAGAGTTAGGTTTATCAGTAATTTCTAAGGAAATAGTAGCTCACACTTTATTCGGGGGTGCCAGTACTGAGCCAAAATTGCATAATAAGTATCGCGTACAATTGTGTTCTGTAAGCCAGTACAAACACCCATATTTGGAATTTGACTTTTTAGATCAAGACGTAATTTGTGGGAACATACCGCGTATTTCCAAAGGCCCAATATTAAAAGAATTAAAACGCAATAAAATTTGGTTCTCAGATATTCGGTCAGATTGTCCGAAGATTGATATGCTCATTGGCAGTGACATTTATAGGAAAATTCTCACGGGGTTAGTAGAGCAATTGAAAGGAGGATTGATAGCCGTTAATACAAAATTAGGTCGGGTCGTGTGTGGAAAATTCGATGATTTTCCTATTCAAAATTATCAAAGTGCTTCAATTTTGTGCGCAAGTTTGGCTGACAGGGATTACAACATTTCAGACTTTGGAATTTAGAGACGATAGGAATATTAGATGCTCAGCATAACTTAACTAAAGCTTCTGAAGAAGAAATAGCCCATGGACAGTTTTTGAATTCCTTAAATAGAAATGAAGAAGGTCGTTATTGTGTGGGCTTACCGTGGCTAGGAAATGATCTACAATTACCAGATAACCGCTTTGTAGCTGAAAGGAGGTTATTCAGTGTCACGCGAAAACTTAAGTCTCTAAATAAATATGGGGATTATGATCAAGTTTTCAGAGATTGGATAGGTGAGAGTGTAATTGAGGTGGTACCTGATAATGAACTTAACTTTAAAGGACACTACCTTCCACATCATCCGGTGTTTAAACCAGATAGTGCTACAACTAAGATAAGACCTGTCTTTGACGCATCGTGAAAAGTTAACAGATCGCCCTCGCTTAATGATTGTTTGTTTAAAGGGCCAAATTTGATAGAAGAAATTCCTTCAATTCGGTTGAGATTTAGAGAAAAATACATAGGTGTTACATCCGATATTAGACGTGCATTTTTACAGATAGAATTGAAGAAAGAGTACAGGAATTTCTTAAGATTTTTATGGTGGGAGGAAGATAATGTTATAAAGGTATTCCGCCAAAATAGAGTAGTTTTTGGAGGTTTTTGGAGTGACATCCAGTCCTTTTTTATTAGGAGCAGTTATTAGATTCCATTTATCTCAAGTGCCCACGGAACAAAGTTTTATTGCTCAGAAATTAGATAGGTCATTTTATATCGACAATTGTGTGACATCTGTAGATAATGAAGAGGAATTAGAAAACTTTATAAAATATTCTGCAGAAATCTTGGCTGAGGCAAAAATGGATCTACGTTTGTGGACCTTTGGTCCAATAGAATATCATCCTGACTCATCTACAGATTTGACCACAGAATACACATTCGAGAATCCTGTACCAGTTTTAGGGATTATTTGGGCCAGAAATGATGATACCCTTTCTATAAGTATAAAGGATGTTTCAGTTTCAGAAAATTTATCCAAAAGGGAAATTTTGGTCGTAACACAGGCTATTTTTGATCCTCTGGGTTTCTTAGCACCTGTGTTATTACCTGCTAAATTGTTACTCCAGCAAATATGGGCAACTAAATCTGACTGGGATACTCCCTTACCAGAAGAAATTAAAGTTTTTGAAATGGTTTGACAATTTACAAATTCTTACCGATTTGAAAATACTTCGCCGAATAGGATTTGGAGATAAAAGTTCGTGGTCACTTCATGTGTTTTGTGATTCTAGCCAGCAGGCTTATGCAACTGTAATTTTTTTGAGGTATGAATATGACGGAAAAATATTCGTAAGTTTTGTTTCTGCTAAATAGAGAGTTGCGCCATTAAAAAAGTTAACTATTGCTCGCTTAGATTTCATGGCATGTGTTTTGGGTGTGCGTCTTTCAAATTATCTGACCGAAGCGTTATCACTGACCGATATCCCAAAATATTTCTGGACCGATTCCACCACAGCTTTATTTTGGATTAAAAGGAATGCTCAATGGGGACCATTTGTTGGCAATCGGTTAGGGAAATTTGTTCTGTCACAAAGGTGAATCAGTGGTCATATGTGCCAGGTCAATCAAATCCGGCAGATTTGCCTTCCAGAGGCTGCTCCCCTCTTCAGTTTTCAAAATGTGCATGGTGGAAAGGACCTGTTTGGTTGAAAGGTCCTCCAAACAGCTGACTAAAATTAGAAATTAAACCGGATGAGGCATTAATTTCTTCTGAAAGTCGGAAAGGAACTAATTTGAGTGTACAAATTAATTTAAATGCCTATCCTATTGAAAGTAAATGGTATAAGAGATTTTCAAAATTTTCAGAGATAGTTAGGGTCTTAGGATGGGTCAAAAGATTTATCATGAATTTCCAGAATCTATTTGTTAATCAAGAACCTTTCCTGTCTACTGATTAGTTGCAGGAATCTAAAAACACACTTTTTTCACTTGTTCAGGGGGAGAGTTTTCCAGAATCTGGAAATTCAGTAAATGGTTTTTTGGTCGAGAGAGATCAGAGGAGCCTACTGAGCGTGAAAACAAAAATCATAGAAAGAGATGATGACTATGCATTCAGATATCCTGTCTTGTTGCCTTCGAAGCATCATGTTGTTGACTGTTTAATAAGGGAATATCATTTAAAACATTCCCATGCTGGCATACAAGCTCTGATTGCTATTACCAGAGAAGAATTTTGGATAATTGAAGCCAGACACACCATTAGATCAGTTGTGAAAAAATGCGTGCGATGCAAAAGATTTAAGACAAAACCTCCAACAACGTTTCCTATTCAATTGCCATTAAACAGAGTTCGTGATGCGGAAACATTTGAGGTCACTGGTATTGATCTATGCGGCCCTCTGATTCTCCGATCTAAAACAAAAGCTTGGGTAGTTCTGTTTACATGTGCCGTGTACAGATGTGTGCATCTGGAGGTAGTCACATCCATAAACACCGAATATTTTATTCAAGCTCTGCGTCGCTTCATTGCTAGAAGAGGCTGGCCGTCTGTTATTTACACGGACAATGGCACAAATTTCACCGGCACTTCAACAATGTTGAGGAAAGTTGATTGGGAAAAGGTGGTTTCTCAGGAAACGTTAAATCCAATCAATTGGAAATTCATCCCGCCCACTGCAGTATGGTGGGGCGGATGGTGAGAGCGATTGATTCGTCCCACCAAGAATTTATTAGTGAGGGTCCTTGGACAAGCTTCAGTAAATTAGGAAGAATTACTCACTATTTTATGCGATGTCGAATCCGTTATAAATTGGCGACCCCTCACGTATATTTCCAATGACTCTGAGGACCTTTTGCCTTTAACTCCTTCCATGTTTCTGCAGGATATTAAAAAATCTGGTGTACTTGATCTTGATCTTTTAGATAGAAACAAGCTGCTAAAACGATAACGTTTTCTGTAAGAACTTCGGGAGCAATTCAGATATCGATTTCGCAAAGAGTATCTTTCACAGCTCGTGCAAAGACATGGACAAAAGGACTGTGAAATAAAGGTAGGAGATATTGTTTTAGTTGGTTCAGATAATCTGAAGCGCATTAATTCGCCAATTGCTAGTGTTGAAGAACTTTTCACAGGCAGAGATAGAAGTGCCAGAGTTGTGAAGATTAAAACCAGAACTGGTATCCTGGTCTGCCCTGTTCGAAAACTGTATCCACTGGAAGCACCCAAGACTCTACTATTTAGTTTTTGATTTAATTTCATACAAATCAAAACGGTGGGAGTGTTGTGAAACCGAACTTTTCAGATTCTGAATCTCAACAAGTGGCACAAGTTGTCCAGACGAATTTTATCAAGTTGTCTTTACGTCTGTAAAAAAATGATTTTTTTGCTGAGTTAAGATTTCTCTCGGAACGCCAGCCATGGGACGTTGTTCAAGACCTACATAAAGTTAAAAAATGTAAATAATTCTGTAGTATAGATATAAATGTTTGTGTCTGGTGTGTGTAAGCGTCAAAAAGTAAATAAGTTTTCATAAAGCGATGACTCGTATTTCCTGCGTCTATTGAGCTTTATTTTAAAGTTCTCATTTTGCAGCAGGATACCGGCACATGGCTTGGCTACCCAAGTGAGAACGAAATAGTCTATACTTTCTTTCTGGGCATGTGGAAAAGTGTGTCCTGTTTATATTTAAAAGATTTTATCCTTAACCTGCATATGTCGGGTAGACATAGATATATCTAAATGTTGGGGAGGGGGATATATTTAACTTCTGCGTTTGCGCGAAGTCAGCAGTTTTCAGTTTCGTTTTGCATTTATGTATACAGTACCTTTACCCCAACACACCAGTTCTTGCAGTATTCCAGAACAATCCCACAAGATCCAGAAGGACTTCCAACCGCACACCCTTTGCCTCCAAAAACAGCAGCAGATCGTCTAATTTTCAGAACTGAAATTATCCAGTATCACCAACGTAACATTACGGGTGATTAAGTTCCCTTCGAGGCCATGGACCCCAAAAATTACTTGCTTCATTCTCTGCGGCTGTTACATATAACATGATCACAGTTAGCAGGGAATATTAATAGACACATATCAGCTAGATTTCGCCGTGAATGTATAGCACAAGATTTTTCCTTAAATGAAGATTGAAAATTTGTATTTTGTATATTTTTTAAATTAGAAGAATTTAAGTTGAAAAAATGTTTCGTTTAATATTTGTTACTAAATCTTAAAGGAAGAAGCGCCATCTACTGAATTATTTTGGAACTAATTTCTTTTATTTTTATTTTTATTTTCCTAGACTTCAGTACTTCTTTGAATACTGCATGTAGAAATTTTGTTTTTAATCAGACTATCAGTAACAGCTATAGTACGGTAAGAAAATACAACTTATTTTATAATCACCCCGCCTCACGTCGCTGATTGCTTCTCCAACATATTGTTGCTAATGACTTTTCCGATCAAAATCAGTTTGTTCTTATACGTAGCGGGAAGCAGAGTTAAAAAAATTTGAAATTTTAAATATCGGGTAGAAAATTATTAAAACATGGTAGACAAACTCTTCTACTTTCCGTACTCGTCAAGAATGGAGGTATCCCCTTTTTGAGGGGCGCGTACTCCGGAATTCGTCAAGAACCTGCATTCTCTACGAATGTTATATATAACATGATCTAAGTTCACAGGGAATATTGAAAGACACGTATCACCTAGATTTCGGATTGTATGTTTAGCGCATGATTTTTCCGTAAATGGAGATTGAAGATACGTATTTTGTATATTTTTTAAATTAAATGTATTAAAGTTGAAAAAATGTGTTTAGTGAGTTCATTTCCGCTGAATTAACTTTTCATGTTTAATATTTGTTACCGAATCTTAGGGATAAAAGCGCCCTCTACAGCATAATTTTGGAATTAATTTTTTTTTTTCAATTTTCGGATCTTGAGTACTGTTTTGAATAACGATTGCAGAAACTTTGCTTTTAATCCGACTCTAAGAAACATCTATTGTACGCTGAGAATAAATGCAACTTATTTTCTAATCACCCTGCTTCACGTCGCTGATTGTTTCTCCAATATATTGTTGCTAATGACTTTTCCGACTGAGATCAGTTTGTTCTTACACATAACAGAATACAGAGTTAAAAAATGAAAAATTTTAATAGCTGGTAGAAAATTATTGAAACATGGTAGGCATATTTTTCCACTTTCCATACAGGTTTAAATCGTGTGTTGCATACACAGGAGCAGCGCCAGCTGGTGGGGAGCATGAAAGAACAGCAGTCCAAATCATGGCTTATCCAACAGATATTTTAATCGTAAATTTGGCATGCATGTGATGAAGAATAGGAGATCTACAGATATTTGAGCATTGCATAATCCTCGATAAATTAAACAGCTTTAATGCCTCTTTTGAAACTGTAATAAACCACGTTTTAAATAACTTTAAAGTTTACAGCAGACTAATTTACGCAATACTAAGTGTTATGCTCGATAATGCTCATTCTTAAAATACTTTCATGTCTAATATATTTGATGTTAAAAGTACTTTTGTATAGAAAATTTTAATGCCCAATATTTTTTTATCGTCTCAAATGTTTTTAATTAAAATGACAATATCAAGTGAACCATACGTTTTTTAAAATCCTCCGATAGCTAAATTTCTTCTTAAAATATTATATATATATATATACCTTTTAATTTTAAAGTGAGTTTTCTTTATTTTCTAAATTCATATACCTCTTCTAAGCAGTTTTTTCACTGCGCATTTTAATTAACTTAAAAAAAAATTATGAAAGTTAATCATATGCTAAATATCTGCTCATTTGTGGGCTCCAATGAATGATTGAACTTCAGCGACGTTCAGTCAAAGGCAATAGAGGATTATAAAAGCGTTACACTTGAACAAACACGCTGAGGATACCAAAGAGTAGCACTCGATTCTAGAATATACCCCTAGAAGGTATCCATTTAAATCAATCAAAAATAATTAGGATACTAAGAAATGAATTAAAAATTAAATTAACCTTCTTCTGTCAACATGCGTTAAATAAACAGGTAAAATATTTTACATTCTAAATAAAATATTAGCTAATACGCTAATTAGAAAACTTCTTTTATTGGATTCACAAAAAATGAGCATGAATAGCTTAATTTGTATCTAGAAAATCTCTCTGATTAAAAAAATACTGAAATTACGAGAAGAATCTTAAAACAATTTATATAAACAAGCAGATTAGTCCATTAAAATGACAACATTCTTTCATATAAAAATCGGAAATAAAATTTTAAAATGTTAAAAATTTAGCATTTACCAATGTTACTTTTACTTGCTCTTGAACTATATCATAAGAGTTTTGCAAAGACTATCGTCTTCTTCCTCGATAACTTTTCATAAGTTCATAACGAAGATACAACAAGACGTCATTTTGGTTGATTTTCCATCGAGTTCGAAAATGCGGGAAGCCAAGTGGCAAGTTCGAAGTTCACTAAATGAGAGTGCTGCAATAGGTTTTCAAACTATAGTGGAAAATCTCCGGATCTTTATCTATTTTGTACGAAAACCATAATCGCTCTAAAGATGTTAAGTTCATATGGATGAATTTAATATTTGGAAAAAGGAAAATAATTTTTATTAAGATTAATGTGACCATCAATTCTAGATTTTTTTTATTTTCTCTATAGAAGGTATTTTTTCAAAATATAAACTAATTGAAATGCATTAGGTAATTGAAGATACCGCCTTTGAAGTGCACACCGATAGATCCGGTATTGATGGAAGTTTCGGTTTCTCTGAGTGCATCTTCAAAGACCGAATTTTATTTAGAGTTTATTTTTGACATTAAAGAACTATATTACTGTTTTCAGGCAGAGGTTGCACTTATTAATTTCGTTGCGGTCTGGCCTTTGGAATATAGCTCTAAAGTTAATATATTTAACAAACAGTTTTTCGTCTATTCAGGTTCTTGAGTCACCATACAAGATCAAATTTTGTTGTTGACATTAAAAAGAATATTAGTCAAGCCTACCCTACACATCGAGAGTAAATCTGTAGTTACTAACAAAGAATAACCACTATTTTAAATACAGAATTCCTTTTATAAAAATTCTCAATTTCTATACTGCAAGCCTAATTTGTTTGTATCAAGTCAGAGATTATTACGGGATATAATTCTTCATGAATTAAAATTCTCGGTGTCTTGCTGAAATCGCAAACTACACGCCATCTAATCTGAGACTTGCTTGATGACTTAATAATTTATCGATAGATATTTGGTATAGCGTATATAGTAGTAGAGCAAGTAATTAGCGACAATTTTTAATAATATTCGCATCAGTGTGAGTGTGAAATTCGAAACGGAACCGGAGATATTTTTGAAGTGATACAGAATGATCGAAAAACAAGCTTATCTTTTCGGAGAGTCCTAGAACAGTAAGTACGTTTAAGATAGAGACAAAAATTTGCACATGTGATATTAAAAGTATACTCTCAACGATTCAGCAATAAATTAAAATTAGTACGAATATACCCTATAGATTACGCATTTATATCTAAATTTAGAAAGAAATATAACGTAATGGAGATAAACATATTTTTTTCGCAAAACAACAGCATAAGACTCTTGATTGTTCTACTTTATATGTTTTAATATTTACTTAAACATATATAATCGTCCGTGTTATTTGCATCAGTAGTGTAATAGCTTCTTTCGGTATTAAACCTTTTCAGATTCGTTTTTTTTGTAACAGCAGCCAGAATCGGTATAACATTACCCATAGGAATTTTCGTACATTTAAACAATTGCTCTTGCCTATCATCTCAGTCGCTCCTGATTCTCTGAGGCAGTATTGTCTGTGTACATACCTAATAATGTTTTATGTGTTTTTGGAATGTCGTTAAAATAAACAGAGTAAAGCTTACCCTCCTTGTGGAATACCTACTCCCATTACTTTGGCTTCCGATATGATGTAACCTATTTTAACTGCGAATTTCCTCATTTCGAGGAATGATTTTAATAGCTGTAGTAAATGGGGTGGTTTTGTATTTGAAAAGTTTATTTATTAATCCTTGCACCCAGACTCTCTCAAATGTTTTCTACACGTCTAGGAAGACCGCACCAGTACATTCACCTTTTTTCAAATCCAATCGTAATAAACTCTACTTCTCTTAGAAGTTGGTGCGTTGTAGTTAAGGATTTCCTAAAACAAAATTGATCCTGTCAAAGTATTTGGTTTTCGACAAGATGCTCGTTTAATTTGTCTACAATGAAGTTTTAATGTCTGCAATGAATTTGTCTGAATGAAGTTAATTTGTCTAGAAGGAAGTTTTTAATGAGTTTAATGAGTGTGCTGAGTATTCAGATTGAGCAGTAATTTTCTGGCAGAGTGGAGTCTTATAAAATTAAAAACCATAAATATACGGCAGCCGCAATGAACCAACATCTAGCGAAAGTGGACGAGTGGTTCCTCAAATTGAAAATTTCTTTTAACGTTAATAAAACAGAAGCATTGTATTTCGCCAAGGGTAGAAGAAAACACAGGCCAATAGTTTAAATTAAAAAAAAACAATCTCCTGATACGAGCAAGCCAAATATCTAGGCGAAATGCTAGACAAAAAATTAACCTGTACAAATCATATTACAACAATAAAAAGTAAATTCGTGCAGCTTTAAGAAAACTTTTCCCTCTAATTGTACGAGATTAGGAAATGAATATTAAATACAAATTGCTTATCTGAACTGCAATCTTATGTCCGATAATTATTTACGGATGACCCATCTGGGGGGCAGCGGCCAAAACAAATATCAGAATGATTAAAATGCTAGAAAATAATATAATCCGTCTTATAAGTAATGCTTCATGGTACAGATGAAATAAAGATATAAGGAATGCAATTAAGCCGATTTCTTTATATTAAATTATTAAAAAATTCTCAACAAAAATCGATCATAATCTTGATAAAGTTGCTAATGAAGCCATTCAGCAACTTGAAAATTATATCCGCGATTGGAAAAGATAAAGACCCCGGAAGATTCTATTACAATTGTAATTATAATTGTTAAAAATGAGGAATAGCTCTCCTTGCTACTTCTTTCATACTCTTGTACCCAGCCCCATTCTCCCCATAAACTTTAAAATACTGAAGAGCAGTTCGAAACGGCATGTCACTTCCGTATCAGAGCAGTTAAATGTAAAATATCACATCTAAAGATCTGAATTCTCTGCACAGTAGCTGCTAATTTTCCCTGACACCAGTTCTTGCAGTGTTCCAGAAACAGTCCCACTAGATCCAGATGGACTTCCACCCACACCCCCTTTGCCTCCAACAACAGCAGCAGATCATCTAATTTTCAGAACTGAAATTATCCAGTATCACCAACGTACCATTACGGGTGATTAAGATCCCTTCGGGGCCATGGACCCCAAAAATTACTTGCTTCATTCTCTGTGGCTGTTACATACAACATGATCTCAGTTCACAGGGAATATTAATAGACAGATATCAGCTAGATTTCGCCGTGAATGACTAGCACAGGACTTTTCCTTAAATGAAGATTCAAAATTCGTATTTTATATATTTTTATATATAAAATTGTAATACCAAAGATTCTTTTATTTTCTGACATGTTTTTAATTAAAATAAGTATATCAAATGAACCAGACGATTTTTTAAAAAATCTCCGATAGCTAATTTTCTTCTTAAAAAAATATATATATAATAATTAATAATAAAAATATAAAACAATAATAGAATTTATATTAAAAAAAATTATATTAGCTTTGACAATAAATTATACCATCATCCACATTCACAAGGTGGACCAACCACTAATTCTCTAGCTAATTTATATTTACACTATTTTAAAAAGAAAATATTTACAATAATTCTTATATCATGTTTAGATATATTTATATGTTCAACAATAGGAGACTACACACTTCAAATAGAATTTATCCAGAATATTTGATATTACTAAAAAGTAATGAAGGTTTTTCTTCTGCAGATATTCTAGATCTTGAAATAAAAATAGTTGATAATAAATTAAACACTGAGATTTATGATAAAAGAAACTCTTTTCAGTTCAATATAAAAAAGTTCCCTTTTTGGAATAGCAACATTAGTCGTCAAATTTATAGAAATATCGTCTTAAATTTTATTCATAGAAGCACTATTTTAGTCACAGACAGATTAAAACAGCGGTCTCATATTGATACATTTCTTGAAAATATTATGAGATATGGGTATCCTATAAATTTCATGCATGCTTATGTTAATAAGAAACATTGAACGCCATTAAATTAAAAGGCTTTTAGATTTTTTGATGTGATCATATATAATGGAACTAATAAAGATTTTAGTAAATCATTTCATAGGTAGGTGGCGCCATATTATTAAGAATAATATTGCATCATATATTCATTAAGTTATTGTTACGTATATTTCCAAAAAAAAATATATTATTTTAAAAGGTTCAATTTAATTTATAGTTAGTATTTTTATAGTGTTTTATTTTAGTATTATAAGCTTAATTAGAAAGTAATAATTTAACTTTAAATGCGGCACTGTCTTTAGGATAATGCTCAATTCCTAACAATAATTATAACTATTGAATTATTATGTTATAAGTTATATACTTTCTCGTATCTAATCTTGAAAGATTTTGGGGATTTATTGGTCTAATTTTTAGTTTTTTCCAACAACTGGCTTTCGCAGAGGGTTGTCGCCACAAATCTACATTAATGCGACATATCAGTTCCCAAGGTGATAAGCATATGATTGTTAGAATTCCATTTCTAGGTTGTCTTTTTCCATATATATTTCCAAATATTTTGATATTCTAGATAAAATATTAGCTAACCACGCTAATTAGAAAAACTTCTTTTATTGGATTTACAAAAATGAGCATGACTAGTTTGATGTGCATTCAGAAAATCTCATTGTTAAAAACTACTTAAAATATCATAAGAATCTTCAAAATAATTTATATAAACAAGCAGATTAGTTAATTAAAATGAAAATATTTTATATACTAAAATCCGAAGGTAAACAGACGTTTGTATGTATGTAAGTATGTCCGGCTATCTTCTCACGAACCGCCGAAAGGAGAAACGAGCGAAAGGTACCAAAAGATGGGGAATAATCCAAGGAATCCATTTCAACCATTGAAATTCTGAAATTACAATTAGTTAAAAAGATATTAATTAAATACGCGTAAATGAATGAAATTTTGTGCTGCCATCTATCGACAGCTCCTATAACTATGTGACAATCTGTATATGAATGAAATATTGTGCCGCTATCTATCGGCAGCTCCTATAACTATCTGTCACATCGGTTGTTCTTACATCGGGGTTTGTATAAAAGGTTTTCTTTTTTTCTTTTTTAGGGAGCTTCCGAATTTTGGAGTTTTGATTTAATAAACATCGAGAAAAAAATCTTTTTCCTGCATTTTTATCTCTCTTTTTTTGTCGTACGATGTTTCGCAACATTTACGTTTGTTGGGGAAAATATTTATTAATTTTTATCCGTTTTTTTTCATTATTATTCAAATACGGGCAAGACGAAAATATATGTTTCTGGTGTTTAATTTATCAGTTTGGTGTAGTATTAAATCGTTTATCCTTTCTGTTTTTTTATTTCGTTGTATTTTTTCTTTTGCAAAACAAATAGTATGCTAATCTGTTTTAATTTATAAACATAGGAATTCTCGCGTTTTCATTCAAACCATACTGTTTTTAGGTAGCAAAAAGGCTAGAATTGAAAGTTTTAATCCATCAAGAGAGGATTTAAAACATATTTACGTTTGTTGGGGAAGTTTAGTGACAATATTTGTAGGGAAAAAAACAGAGTCGAGCATATGAAAAAATGTGGATCCCGAGGAACGTTGGGTTATTAGCTATAAGGTAATTAAAAGGCTGGATTTAAAAATTTAAACAATATGGGATTCAAAGGAGATTTACGATTTTGTGAAAGTTAGTGACAATATTTGTAGAAAAAATAAACCAGATGCGGGCATATGAAAATAAAGTAATAAGAAGACTAGATTTGAAAGATAATTTGCGTTTGTTGGTGAAAGTAAGTGACAATATTCGTTGAAGAAAAACGGAGGCGGGCATATGAAAAAGTATGGATCCCGAGGCGTCGCGTGACCACACATCTTGCCTCCACCAAGGAATGACGCATTATTCGAGACAGCCCGTGCAACGCCGGGCCACACAGCTAGTCATTTATATAAAAATCGAATATAAAAATTAAAATGTTAAAAATTTAGCATTTACCTTTCTTACTCTTGAACTATATTATAAGAGTTTTGCAGAGACAATCGACTTCTTCTAGAGTACTTTTAATAAATAAATAACGACCCTATTGGCACACGAATATCGAGCAATACCTTCACTACAACGGGCAATGCTGGAATATTCTGATACGACGTCTCTCGTTATTCAACGCAATTTTGGCGAAAAACAGGCAAGAACCGCAATTTTTGCTATCTAAGTTTCGCCAATTTCATGATTTATTACAATTGTAGCAACCGTTCAGTATTTTGTAATGACGTCAACAGTCACTTGTTCTGTGATTGGGGACACTAACTGTAAAGAAGGTCTTCTCCCCCCGTCTGGAGGGGGAAGACTGGTAGGAGGCCTTTTATGACCTCTCTTCTGCTCTGAATGGAATGAAGGATACCTTCCCAGTTCTTCCCAAACCTTCCAAGAAACCTGCTATTTAACTTTTAAGGCAAGCTTCGCTGGTTGATTTTTCAAAATGAAAATCGACTAAACTGATTTATTTAATGAAATCAGAATTTGTCATCGAGTTTGGCCTTACAGGATTACAATGCAGTAAAGCACCGTTTATGCGTTTTTCATTTATACGTCGTTTCATCATAGTCTTCATTCATTTGCATGCATTGAAATTCTTTTCGATTATACATCTTTTCATCTATATGTCGTTTTACGTCAGTCCCTTAAAAGACTTATAAACATTGCTTAAAAACAACAATATACAACAGACGGATTTTTTTAAAAAAATGCATTGATATGAATGTACTTAGATACTCATTCGGTTCGGAAAAAATTAAAAATTATTTATTTAAATTGCATCCAAATTTTGTTACTTTTCTGAAACTTTTAGATATCTTGCCAATTACCGCCGGATTTTCAGAAAAATCTTTCTCAAGATACAAAATAATTAAAATCTAATTACGATCTATCTATAATCAAGAACAATTTACTTCGATGGTCATTTTATCCATCAAACCCAAACTAATAAATAAACTTAATTATGATTATATTATCGATGAGTTTGCTATAAAAAATGAAAGATAAATGAGAAAAGATTACATATAGTAATTATCTTTGTTATTTCATTTATGAACAATTTTTTTCTGTGGTAGAAATGCTAACTTTATAAAAATCTAATTATTTATCATTTTCATCTATTCCTTATGTCCTTGCTAGATTTTGCAATGTAATAAATAGCAAAATGTAATATAGGCAAGAAACATTTATATAGGGTTGAGAGGAAATGCCTAATAAAAAAGTCTCGGATTCGGGATCAGAGGATAGCAATATGAATAGAGAGTCTCGTGGACATTTAGTATGCATTAGCTATTAAGCGGTTATTAGCATTAGACATATAATCCTTCACACGCTTGGCGGGTGACAAATTTATCCAAAATTCACTAATTTTTAGGCAAATCCTTTGTTAACAAATCCCTTTGATAAAAGAATGATAGCATGGAATTTATTTAATTACATTTGGTGGCAATCTTAGCTAAGCGGTTTGCAAGTTCCACATTAAAGGAGCACTTCTTTGCGACGAGAGCCTTCCCTGGCTTTCCAGTACATTTTGCCTGAGATGAGATTTTAAAGACTTTGAATTAAGAAATTTAATTTTAGACAACCTATAAGTTTGCATTTTATTTTAATATTTTTTAATGTTTGGATAGAAGGCAAAATCCCAGTGATTTTGACTCCCTTCTTCAAAGTCCACCCTACACCAAAATTAAATTCTAATAGTTCGCTCTACAAAGCAGGATTAAATGAGTTCAAATTAAAGTAGGGTATTAGTAACAGCATAGCATATTATTTTTAAAGATGCACATCAGGAATTCAACTTTGCCACCAATAACATGGTACGGTACCATGGGTATATTTCTTAATTTAAACAGAATCTAAATGAATAAATTACTCGGCAATAGGGTTAAAACCAATTTCTCGAGTAATATAACGAAAACATGATTAAAGTTATTTAATTTTAAATTCCTTAGGTTAAATTTTTCTTACTCGGTTTTAGCAACAAAGGAGAAATGCCTTCCATTAGTAGGACATTTCTTGTAAGAGTGACAAAAAGAAAACTTTTTGAATTATTTGGATTTTTGTGATTTGTACTAATAATATTTTTGTGATTTTTCATTATACTGGTATCATTAGAAAGATAATTTTCTGAATATCTAAAATGGTACAAAAATCATTTTTATGAAATAAATTTTGGAATATATCGCAAAAAACAACAAAATCTTGCTCAATTTTTAATAACTGAAATTTTAACTAACTTTAAGACTCAAAAGTTGAAAAGGATTCTCCTCGTTTTCAACATATGCCAAATTTATCAAGATTGGGCAAAAACTGTAAATTTTTATAAAAGACGAAAAAAATTCATCTTTACATATATAGTACTAAAATTTTATGCTCGATCAATTTCAAATACCACAGTTGAAAACAAGAAAATTATAAGTTTAGTGTAGAATAGCTGCATTTTATTTTTTATGCAATAAAATGTAGCACCAAGTACCATAGAGTAATTCTATTTTTTACTCCTGATCAGGGTTTTGTATGCAGATGTCTACAAATAAGAAAAGAGAATGTATGTGTAGGGTGTCTGCCTATTTGTTGACGTTTTAGAGTTCGTTGAGCCTAAGGCCACCAAATTTGGTACAAATATACTATAGAAGACCTCATAGAGATTTTAATTTTAATTAATTTAAAATTAAGAAGAATTTCGAATTATTTCAGCGATAATTTTCAAAAATATAATCAGATTTAAAATTTTTGCATAACATTTAATTTCAAAAATATTATCTTTAAAATGATGCCAGTTAAATTTTTAGAAAAATATTTGTAAGCATAATTTTTAACAATAATTTGCAGTATTGTAATGAAAGTAAATCAACTTTCAATTCATTCAGATCATAATTCTATTATTTCAACAAAACAAATAAAGGCATAATTTAAAAAGTTATTTTGATCTTACGATATAAAAGCTTCTTTTGTTGTATTAAAGTCTAATAAATTGCATTTCATTTTTGTTGTTTCACCAGTTTTTTAGTCCATTTTTTTCTTTCTTCGTTACTTCAATTAAATTTACTTTTTAGACCAATTTACTATATTATTTTGATAGATTTACATTTTAAATGATCTTAAAACCCATCTTTCCACTTACGGTAAGAAAATTTTCCCTTGGGGTTATTTTATTCATTTTGTCTTTGATTAGGTTAAATATTCACTCTATAACTAGGTTAATATAGTGTAAGTCATTAATTTCATTAAATGCAGCACATACTGCATCAAAAATTCGTTCAAATACTAATACATTGCCTAACCACAGTTTTTTAAATTTTTTAATACCTTTAGCTTACCAAAATTTAAATACGTTAGCGAATTTAAAGTTGGCTGACGTAATTAAGTTAAACGAGCTACTCTTTCTCTGCTGCATAAAAACGTGATTCATGTACAGTTGAGGCAGTTTGTAAATGAATGGTTTTAAGTTCAAGACAGGGTTTCCTTTTAGAATTGCGGAATTTCCTTATCAGAAGTAGTTCAGGGAATTTTTTCAACATTGTACTCAAGTATAAAATATTCTATTAATAATAAAATAGAATCTGTGTGTGTTGGCTCTCTGCCAAGGCAGACCAACCAACTTAAAGGTATAGAATTTATAAAACGTAAATTTAGTTATGAAATGTGCATCGTGAAACTTTTTGTTTGAATTTTAAATAAAAAAATTGCTGCACCTGGCCTTTCATCTTATAAACTTAGAAATATTACACCACAAAAAATCACTTTAAAATCATCTGAAAGGAAAAATTCATCTTCCATTATGCTAATTAAGGGATCACAATTTTGACTAATAGTAAATGAATTTTAAAATTATTTGCATAATTTGCAACACAATACTTTTCATTGCTGCAATACATAATTCAGATCCGTTGTTTTACTGCATACGAAGCTATTAAAGAGAGTGGTAATAATTACTAAAAATTGAACTGATTTTATTTGAATTCCACGTTTTAGACCTCCTGAGTCCGAAAACAAGCAATTTTAGAATTCATGTCTCTGTCTGTGTGTCTAATTCAGAACACAATACTCAAAAAACTATTGAAGCAGAGATGAAATTGCGGTAACATAATTTGTATTTCTATCAAATTTTGGGTAAAATCCGTCAATGGGAAGTATGTCTGTCTGCATGTCCGCGGTCATGGAACGCTATAACTAGAAACTTGAATAGCTAGATGGATGCTGTAAAATTTGTACAGTTTTATCGAATGTAGGTGTAGAAAATTACCAACCCGTCAAAAAAAAGAAGGCGTCTAAATTACATATATATTCAATTTCTTTAACTGATTCTCATGCGCATGTGTAATAGCACCCATGGTTGTTGTAAATTTTATTTGGCAATAATAAATGTTTATAAACATGAAGGTACAATTTTTTTATTGCTGTAAATAAATCCAAACTGATCCTCATTATTTCTGCAAATCTTTTATTCACGCGCTTCTGCAATTGTTAATGGGTTGTGGTGGTATAAATTGTTTTCTTGCACTAACTCCCAGCAGAGTTTTCGCCTTTAGTATCTACTGCATTGCTCATTTGACAACCTGCCCAAAGTAATATTTTATTGAAACGTGGCAACAGACATTCCACTTGTTTTAATTTGTTTGTTCTACTTTTCAGCTACTAAGCATACAAAGAGAAAGCATTGTAATCGTCAAAAAATCTGAACTTGAGATTTTGACTAACTCCAATTCTAGAAAGTATAATGAGAAAGTCAAACAGGGGGAGACTTACCCCACATATTATTTTAAACAAACATTTATCTTCCTGTTTCCTCTCTTGTCAGAAAGCTAAGGAATTTATCTCATTCTTAAGTAAATTTTACTCTGATCTGCAAACAAAGTTTTAAAGATAATTGCATATTAGGAAAACCCAAAGTATGATGAAAAATGTTTCAGTTACTCTACTAGTATGTTTTATCTATTAGATATTATGAGAATAGTTGATTATTTGATGATAGACAGATAGATGATAAAGAGCATTCTGAGATGTAATTGATAAAGAGATTTATGACAGAATATTTATTCCAGAGGGTTGCCTTATTAGATGTGGGTAGGATGAAAGAATTGATAACCTGATATTTGAGTTTTGACCATTACATAATAATAACAGATTGACTTGACTCGACTATTTGATTTTGAAGTTTCTCTTCTCTCTCTCTTCTTCTTTCTCTTCTCATAATTATAAGTACTAATATTTCATCGCATATTGGTTATATATGGAGAAAAATAAGAAGGAAAATCTATTTCAGAGGAGTTTCACTTTTTTATTTATTTGATTTTATATACTTTAAGTAAAAAAATTGACTTAAATTATCAGGAAATCATTGACAATAATTTTGATAACGTAGATATTGAATTATCATTGAGGTATTTTAATAATTAAAAACAATGCGTTTTATATGCAGAAAAAGTGGTTTTATCTTATTCATTCCTATTGAATTCTGGAATAAATATTTCCTGCTTATCTTATAGTTACAGCCAGATATTTCTGTTAGAGGTGTAGACAGTCTCATCCATAGATATTCCTGTGACTGAATCTTGGTGAATAATTTTGCTGAGTTCGCCAAAGATTGGGCACCTACTGGAAATAATTGAAAAACTTATCAGGGTCGGCCGTAAACCTCAAAAGACGTATAACCTAATTCTATTAACTTAGAATCAACAAATATATGTACCCAATATCACTATTTTGTTTAAAATATATCTTTGGGACACTTAGGTACAAAATGCAAAAAAACGGTTCTTTCTGAAACGCCGCCGTTCCCGGAGGACACGTGAGTACTGGAATCACTGCGACAAAGCCCGTGGAAAATCTAGGAAGGGCGCTTTCCATGTTGATTTATTGCTTTTATTGCTCGCTAAATTGTTCACTCCACTGTCTTCTAAATGTATTTTGCTGCATTCCAAGAAAAGTTGAGTGCACCCTGAAACCCCTTGAGCGAAGCAAGCAGATCCCCGCTACCGCCGACGACGAGAGAATTCCATTACAGTAGGTACCTTTCTGGCCTTCAACTTCTGTGGTTCTGGGGACAACGAGTATTACCTCAAAACAGCACCCCTTTGCAGAATCTGTTCCCCATGTCTGTTAATGCGGGAAGGAATGGTTTCCTGGTATGTTTGCCCACAACGTTACAACGAGTAAACTGTGAATCATGAAAACTCTCCAGCTGTTACAATATAACGAGTAAACTGTGAATTATGGTGAAAACAAAAAAACAGCGTGTGTTCGCCATAATTTTAATAAATTCTATGGAGGGATCATGAGTATCGATCATAAACAACGAAGCTATAGAACGAACTGACACGAGAAAATATATCACAATAGAATGCATGCTTAATACATGCATTCTCATTATTATTCTGCTTACATACTTGCTTTACCTATAGTATCATACTGGTCTCTGTTGTGTGCAAAACATGACGCAGACAGTTCTCCCATGGACAACTTAACACACTTAAATTGGTAACTATTATAATTTCTTTTTTTAGTAATGTACTTACACCTTAAAAATACGACAAATGAAAATTGAGAAAGACTAAATGGACTCCTCAAAGAGCTATCTACACTGTGCGGCTCTCAGCTTGAAACTGATATAATTATGAAGTTGAAAACGAATTTCTTCTTCTGTTGAGGAGTTGATAGATATCACTATATAATAGCAAGCAACATATATTCTTACTCGTTTCTTTAAGAGAAATGGTTAGTTTGAAAAAACTGCTTCTAAAATTTAATCTGCTACTAACTCTTCCCATATTTACTCTTGGTTTCCATGCAGTTACCCCAAAATCGAAGAAGTTTAAATCTTTTTTTTCCAAAAAAAGCTATCTATCCAGTTCCGCAATTCTCCACGACGAATTAATTTCGTTGATAGATTTAATCCAAAATAGCTTACCTGTGCACCTTTAAAACGTGCAAATTAAATGAAGTTTGAAATGAATTATTAAATTATTATTACTCATTTAATTATTTGAATTTCATTGAGGCATGAACCAGCAACTCCACTGGAAACAAAGGGCTAAAGAGAGAAATTAATATATGAAAATAACCTCAAGTACAGAAATAGATGCGTAATATATGTCTAGATATGTCTGGTAGTGGGT
>BGPR01003598.1:72480-132799 GCA_013235015.1 Araneus ventricosus
AATACCTCTTCTCCCCTCTAATTATTCGTCACAATGAAATCTTTGGTTTTTACAGCTTTGCAAATTTGACCCTACAAATAAGGCCCCTAGACATAAATGTTAGGTGAGGAGGTCCCCATTGGTAGAAACTATTCGGTCAAATTTGGTACTGACATTCCCTCCCTGCCCCAGTAACTGCCTTTAACGGCGCAGAAGGGTCATATCCTGTTCTGCCTGGGGGGTGATGGAGTCATTGCGCCTCACAGCAAAGGAGCGAAAGAGAATTCTCGAAAAGAAGTTCTTCCCTCTTTCTGGCCAAAGACGAAATTCATACTAGATTGTTTATGGTTTACTTACATTTTGCTTGCCCAGTCCACAATCATCAAAATGTCGGTCTGGCTAAGGATGGGAAGAGTAATGGTGAATGGTGAATTCAGTTTGTAAGTGAATGTTCTCAGAAATCAAATTGGAATGTTTAATACCGCAAACATGTGCAGTTATATAGGGATGTCTTATCCAATGGTCTAAATATTTGTGGTACCAGGGAACCTAAAAAAGTTTTAAATGAATATTTATTTGTTATCTACTTTCACCTTTATTATCAGTATTTTAAAAAAAGCAGAGGTTGATGAATACACTGAAGCTCGAGAATCCAAACCCCTGGGAATCCGAATATCTCTTTTCATCTTCAAAAAAAAAACTTAATAAGAATTCAAATAGACTGCAAGTCAAACTTATAAAGCAATACGTAACTGAACGAAGGCATCAGGCCCTCTGAAACTCATGAAAGGATACATGCTGAAATAAATGAACAATTGTTAAACACGAACTTTTAAATACGTACTAATACTGGTTTTAATTCGATCAATTATATTCTCATTAAAAAAATTCATGCAAACTTTATTTCTAGAAATTTCCTATCTTTTTGAAAAATGAATATAAATAAATAACGTAATTTAACTGAAATATGTGACCTTTCGCTCCAATGAGTAACTAAAAATTAATAAAAAAATAAGTTACTTAGATTTTTAACTTCATCAGAAACCTATTTTACAAAGCTTCAAAACTTCTTAAAAATTGGAAGTATTTTTCAACATCTCAAAGCAATTATAATCGTCAAAACATAACTAATAGGTCTTTATACTACCATGTAAATTTATGAATGTTTTCAATTTATAAATACATAAATAACAAATTGTGACGTTTTGACCCTTATTTAGAAAAATACATCTACCCTTAAATAAAAGATTTGTAATTGTCTAAAATTTTCAAAAATATAAAGAACTAAAACACAATTATTATGTGCTTTTATTAGCATGTAAATGCTTATAATATCGTAATTAAAATTAATTTAATATATATTTGTAAATTTTGAAAAATGGAAAGGAATTGGGGAAAATTTTCTACTACCTTTCACTATTATCAGTATTTGTAAAAAAAGTAAGGGTATTTATTAATGTAGTATAACCCCGAGAATCCAAAATTTCTGATTATACGAACATATATATATATATAATAATTTTCTGAAAAATTTACAGAAAAATGAAGGAAAAATAACATTTACGAATCCGAAACAAAACTAAAAAAAAAGAACTGGAATTGTTCTTCAAGAGTGAATGAGAATCTTAGTGAGTAGAAAAAACTCAGATATTTTCTTTTTACCCTCAACTTGTTTACCTATGTACCGTAAGAATTGCCGCCTGCTCTTTCCGTACACCTTCACAGAGCACAAAGAGTCAAAATCTACTGCATTTGGTATATCAAGAGCGTTTGCCCTTAGCTAAAACTAAGGAAACAATACTTTATAATCCAAGATGTCCCTCTCTTTTCCAGTCCCCGGTCCCTTAGGCTATGTTAGCCATCCATTTTCTAACTGGACAAAATGATATAATATAGAGTAAAGGCCTCCTGTTAAATCTCAAAAGCTCGATTGATTTTCTTTGGATTATCATTATACAGATGATTCGGTCATTCCCTAGACAGTATTTCAAATAAAACATTGAAAATAACTTGAAATAAACTTACATATGTACTAAACTTACATTTTAACCGCAGCAACATCTTCCTCACCAGTTTAATGCTTTTTTCCCAAACCAATTTAAAAAAAGACTGTTAAATTATTTAATATAACCATCAAAAAGCAATATAAAAACTGTAAATATTACCTATTTATCCAAAATTCTGATTAAGACCGTAAATATGTAAGTTTTTTAATTATTACATTATTCTTTTTATTCTCTTTCATAAGGTCACAGTAGCCTAGTAGTAAGATCTCGGCTTCGCAACCGTTGGGATCCAGGTTCGAATCCCTTTTCACTAACTACCGCCGTATTTTTAGGCCTGGCACACGTTAAGTATGTCGGAGTAAGACGTCCTTATGCGGGTGGGGCGCGGAAGTTTGGAGAAGGAGGTGCCAGCTCAGGTGTCCTCTTCGTTATGCAAACGCAGTTCAAAATTACCAAGTCTGTCCCGAAATAAACCTCGAGTTGCTTTAAATGGTTGTTAATATAACTAAACTAGACTATAATAAAGTATTTTTTTCACAGCTGATCTATGAGATTAAATGAAAGATTAGATTATAATTTTAGGCTTTGTTTCTAATTAACCATATTTATAAAACTTCCTTTTCTTTATCATTGATTTCTTTGTGCTTTTACATTTGTTTGGATTTCTATTGATTTAATTTATAATACCAGAATGAGAACTTTTATGTATTCTCGTTCTTTTATTGTAGGAATAGTCTTTCAAAGGTTATTATATTAATAATAATAAATAAGAATTATGATTTTAAATATTAATAATTTTATAAATATTAATAATTAATTATAATAAATATTAATAATTTTTGAAATACTTTGCATGAAATATTTTTAGAAGACCTGTAAATATTATTTATGAATTGGACAGTAAGGAATTCTGTTAATCATATGAAAAATAAAAATTCCTATAAGAGATTGGAAACATACAATAAGGAGATAATAGGAAAACTTAAATTGTAAGAAAAACTGACTCTGCAGAAACTGGATTTCCAATCTGCAGTTTTCTCGCTAATCACCTAACAGTTTTATATCTTTATCCATTTAAAAAACTTTCTACGATCTTCTAGATGAATTAAAGCCTTTAAAAATTGTTCTCTTATTATCACTAAAGGCACGAGATAAGAAATACTTAAATAATGGAAATAATTCAGAAGGAATAAAATTTTTATTTTTGATATCGTATGAATCAAAATACTAGGAATATAGACCATATCTTATTATTTTAATAGGAAATAGGAAAGAACCAGAGAAAACTTCCGAGTTACGAATTTGAGCTAAAAACTTTGCAATTAGCCATCACAGTAAGAGATTTTTTAAAATAATTTCCAGGAATTGAAAAATTATCCAAGGGTTATTTTTAAGGATCCGAGGAAGACGACATCAATATTATTATCACAGCACATGTCAACAAAAGTTTAAAAAATCGTATATGCACCAGTCAGTTTCGATTTATTATTATTATTATTATTTTGTTTTGTTTCATTAGTTTTCTTTTTCCACGAGAAGTTTGTATGTCCAACAGCACAGTAACTTTCTCGAATAATAATTATTTTTTAAATACTTATCTCAATAATTACAACGTTTTCTAATAATCACAGAAAATTACTTGCTAATTCGTAAAATCTCTTTTCAACTGTACTGTATTAGGGAAAGAATTCTAAAATTTTTCGTGTTCTATGGAAATATTATACATAATGATACTCTCGTTAAAACTTTGTCTCTGTAAAGTGAATGTACTGAAATAAAATGAAGATATAAATGTATCACGAAATATTGATACAATAATTAGAAAACTTACTATGATTCACGAACAAATTTATTCCATATTTTCAGTGTTTGAAACTTTTTTTTTGTCATTTCCAGTAAAGAAAAATAATTAGTTAAAGAATCGATAAATAGTAGAATATTATTCAGAATTTTTTTCAGAAGAATAAGAATGTTTATATGCTTGAATTGCAAATACTTCTAAATTCAGTGAAAAATGCTTGTTTTTAGTAAATATTTCAAAAGCAGCATTTACATTATGAAATGTTCTACCTTCAAGTTTCAAAGTTGTTCGTCTCATTCTGAACCTTGCGAAATTGAAGATGGATATACTCAAACGAACATAAATAATGAACATTTGGATTAATTAATGTTACTCTTTTCTTTAAAATACATAGTGAGATATACTAGGCATTCGCGATGTTGTGAACAAATGGTCTCAATTAAAGTTCTGTAAAATAAAGTTTAAACCAAATTTTGATTTAAAGGAAACCTCCATAAGATTTATTTACTTTTCATAAAAAGAATTTTTTCTTGATATAAATTTCTGTATTTCTTTTATTCATGAAATTTGTTTTATTTATATATTATTAATTCTTTGTCCTGTTCTCTCACTATTTTCTAAGCTCTTTGATCTTGCATGCAATACAATCTTCTAATTTTCAGTTAAAAATAAGGTTAATAGAAAATGTGTATTTCACTTCTCATTGAGCAAACTTGCATATGCAATATGAAAATATTTGCTTTTTTTAGTCGGCAAAGTTCATCAGTAAAGTTAGCATTTTGTTTCATATTATTGTAGAAAAAGATTTTTTATGCCGTCTTAAAATTTAAAAAAAATTCTTTTCAATGATACTAATTTAATTGTCGTACATTTTCTTTCCTTAATTTTGACAATTTTTTTAGAATTTTGTTTATATAGTATTTTTAACAATGCATTTCATCGCAGTAAAATTAAAACGGTTCATTGCTTCTACAGATAATTCAATCGCTTTGTTTTCTTTAATTGCTAAAAGCTATAAAATGTAGATTCTGTTTATTTTTTCATATTCTTTGCAATCATAAATAGTTCTTCAGTTTTCATTTCATTTCAATAAATTATTTTGTATAATCTATAAACGATCTCCTCATTTTAATGTTAGAATCACATTCGCATTTTTCATGAAGCGAATGTTTCTAAGTATCAAACGAATGAAAGCGTTTCAAGCCGTGCTATTGACCTCAATACCACAAAATAATTTGGTGAGGGGAAATAAGCAGAAGTCTGGGAGACGTCTGAATGCGTTACAACTCTTGCGCCTTCTTTGGGAGGAGGCGTCGAGTGTTTCGTGACCCCCCTAGGTGACCCCCTATGGGTTTAAGGGTTACCGAAGGAACATCAACCAATCACAGATTTGTCCGCCAAACGTCCGGATAATTCGCGCCGAATGATGCAGGATAACGAGTGAGATATTCCACAACATTATTCTTAAAATATTGGCCGTTTTTTCTGTGCTTATAGGGGAAGATCCAACAATACGTCATTTTGCTTGATTTTCGATCGAGTTTGAAAATGCGGGAAGCAAAGTGACAAGTTCGAAGATCAGTAGATGAGAGCGCTGCGATAGGTTATCAAACTCTAGTGGAAAATCTCCGTATCTTTATCTATTTAGAACAAATTCCATAATCGCGCTAAAGAGGATAAGTTCATATGGATGAATTTAATATTTCGACAAAGGAAAATAATTTTTATTTAGTTTATTGCGACCATATATCCTCGATTTTTTTTATTTGCTCTATAGAAGGTCTTTTATCAAAATATAAACTAAATAAAATACATTAGGTAATTAAAGATACTGCATTTGAGGTGTACACGGATAGATCCGGTATTGATGGAAATTTCGGTTTCTCCGTGTGCATCTTTGAGGACCGAATTTTATTTAAAGTTTAATGTTTGAACTTAAAGAACTATATTACTGTTTTCAGGCAAAGGTTGCAGCCATTAATTTCGTCGCGGGCTGGCCTTTGGAAAATGGCTATAAAGTTAATATATTTACAGACAGTTCTTCGTCTGTTCAGGTTCTTCAGAGTCACCATAGTTGATAGAGTTTGTTGTTGACAATAAAAAGAATATTAGTCAAGTCTGCCCTATACATTCAAAGTAAATACATAGTTACTGACAAAGAATAACAACTATTTTAAATAAAATATTTTTTTGTAAAAATATTCTCAATTTCTAATATTCAAGTCGTAATTGCTTGTATTAAGTCAATGATGATTACGACGTTGATTCTTCATGAATTGAAATCCTCGGTGTCTTGTTGATATCGCAAACTACATGGCATCTAATCTGAGACTTGCTTCATGTCTTAATAATTTATCGATATATATTTGGTATAGCGTATGTAGTAATAGTGCAAGTAATTAGCGACAATTTTTATTAACATTCGCATCAATGTCAGTGTGAAATTCGGAACGGAACTGGAGATATGTGGGAAGTAATACACAACGATCGAAAAATAAGCTTATCTTTTCAGGCAGTTCTAGAAGTGTAAGTACGTATAAAATAGCGAAAAAATTTGCAGATGTGATATTAAAAGCATACGCTCAACAATTCCGCAATGAATTAAAATTACAACGAATATGCCCTTATAGATTACGCTTTTATAGCTAAATTTACAAAGAAATATAACGTAATGGTGATAAACATATTTATTTCGCAAAACAACAGCATAAGACTCTTGATTGTTCCACTTTATATTCCCTTTATATGTTTTACTATTTACTTAAACGTAGATAATCGTACGCGTTATTTGCATCAGTAGTGTAATATTTTCATTCGGTGTTAAACCTTTTCAGATTCGTTTTTATTTTTGTAACAGCAGCCAGAATCGGAATAACTTTACCCATAGAAATTTTCGAACTTTTAAAAAAATGCTCTTACCCATCATCGCAATCGCTTCTAATTCTCTGTGGCAGTATCGTCTGCGTACATACCTAATAATGTTTCATGTGTTTTTGGAATGTTGTTAACGTAAAGAAAGTAAACGACCGGGGAGATTTTCCCTTAGTGTGAAATACCTGCTCTCATTATTTTGGCTTCCGAAATGCTGTTACCAATTTTAACTACGAATTTTCTCTCTTCGAGGAATTTCTTTAGTAGCTGCAATAAATGGGGTGGGGTTTTGTATTTGATAAGGTTATGTATTAATCTAGCACCCAGACTCTCTCAAAGGCTTTTTGTACGTCTAGGAAGACCACTCCAGTACATTCACCTTTCTCAAATCGAATCGTAATAAACTCTACTACTCTTAGAAGTTTTTGAGTTGTAGTGAAAGTTTTCCTAAAACCAAATTTATCCGAGCAAAGGATTTTGTTTTCGACACGATGCTCGTTTAATTTGTCTACAATTAAGTTTTCAGTTAGTTTACTGAGTGTGCTGAGTAGCGAGATTGATCGGTAATTTTCTGGCTGAGTGGGGTCTGATAAAAATAAAAAATATAAATATATGGCAGACGCATTAAACCAATATCTAGCGAAACTGGACGAGTGGTTCCTCAAATGGAATGTTTCACTTAATGTTAATAAAACTGAAGCAGTTTATTTCGCCAAGTGTGGAAGAAAACACAAACCATTAGTTAAAAACCAACCAATTCCCTAGTATCAGCAAGCCAAAAATCTGGGCGTAGTACTAGATGAAAAATTAACCTGTAAAAATCATATTACAATAAAACCAAATTTCGTGCAGCCTCAAGAAAATTTTTCCCTCTAATAGCGCGAGACTAGGAATTGAATAGGAAATTCAAATTGCTTGTATACACTGCGATCTTACATCCGATAATTACTTACGGATGAACCATCTGGGGGCAGCAGCCAAATCAAATATCAGAATGCTTGAAATTCTAGAACATAATATAATCCGTCTAATATGTGATACTTGATGGTATATGCGAAATGAAGATATAAGAAATTTAATTAAGCTAATGTCTTTAAAGGAGTTCATCAAAAAATGTCTCAACAAAATTCTATCCCCAGGTAGCACATAATATTGTCTAATATCATAAAATTCGCGAACGTAATATTGTACAATATTTTTCCCAATATTGTAACAGTGTAAAACTTAAGACTTTTTCAATGCTGTAAGATTTTTTCGTAATATTGGATAATATCATATAATACTGTATAATATTATACCATATTAAATAATATTTTACTGTTGTGGCAACAGCTTCGTTCTGCGTGCGCTATCTACCTTGCTCATGCGTAGTGGAGAGCTGAGTTCTATGAAGGCTCAAGCATCATCTGTCATCACTCTCGCAGCTTTATGTTCCTGTTGTCGACATGTTAATTCAATCATCATTTACTTTTACTTTTATCTTGTTAAGTTTATTAAAGTTGTAATTGTTATTATGATTTAGTAACTTCAGTGTTGCGTGAAGTTTCCTCACACCTGCACGAGTCAGTTCACACATGCATACCTTTCAACGGTGGTTTTTACCTTCCAAGTTACCTTGCCTAATGAGATGCAGTAGCTGCTCTCTTTGTTGCATTAACTAGAATAGAAAGTAAATCCTGGCGCTGGTGCTATAGACATAGTGATAACCATGTTAATCTATTGACCACCGCATCTATTCAAAGTAGCAATCTTTACATTTGGTTTGCTAAACTGTACTGAATAATATTACATAATATTGAACAATATAACAATATAGTGAATATTTTAAAAATACATTTTAGAAGCATGGAAAAATATATATCACTTAATTCCCAAGTGTTGAATTTATGGGTAACACTGTTTTTTTTAACACATCTACTTACAGCGAGCTTTAAACCCGGAACTTTTGCTTACCAAACCGGCCCCTTACCACTGGACCACTTAGACTTACATTAGAAAGCGTAAATGATGTTAATAAAATGTAGTTGCAGAGTTCGGATCTCTACGAAATTTCATGTTCATTCACAATTAATCTGAATAGGTTTCTTAATTAAATTATCTTTTATCGTTACAATTTCGAGTTCGAAACGAAATTAGAAATCAACGTGGAAGCAATTTTAGCTCTTTTATCTAAGTTTGCTAATTTAATAAATTAAGGCAATAAGGTTTAAAAGTGATTATAATAATATATTTGAAAGGTTTTTAAATAATTTTGAAAATTATTTATTCCTCTTTCGATGTATTACGAGACGCCTTTAACATTTCTAATTAAAGTATTGATTGAAAAATTGAAATACAAGATTCTCAACAATAAAACACGTGCATATTTTTACATTGAAAATAACACTCATTTTTTCTCACAGAACAATAGACAATCCATATGTGAGAGATGTTTATGGTTAACTTCATTAGCTGAATACGACCCGCCTTTTATATACAGTAAAACAAAATGATTGTGTAAACATTATTATTCAAATGAACATTTTGTAAAATATTTTTTGGACGTATATGATGCAACGTTGATTAATATAGTGTTACGGTATCAGCATGCTGCCATCTGTCGACGGTAAGAGTAACTTCACCTTAAAATATTGAACAATGCTGATAAATGTAGAAATCAAAATATTGTATACATTATATTGTATAGTATGATATAATATTCAGCATCTTAAAGAATACTTGTTCCAGTGCTGTTTTTTGTAATAAAACCTCCAATCGAGTGATATCCTGAGTTAAAATGAAGATTTTTATAAATAAACATTGCTTTTATATTATTTGTGAAAATTTAGTGTCTCGGAAATACTGATACATGCAATACAATACTTTATTACAGTATTCGGTGTTCATAATGTTGTATAACATTGTGAAGATATTATTCAATATTTCTGTGCTACTGGGGTCATAATCTTGATAAAATTGATAATGAAGCCATTCAGCAACTTGAAAATTATTCCCCCTATCTGAAATGTAAAAGACCTCGGAAGATTCTATTATAATTGTAATTATAATTGATAAAAATTAGGAATAGCTATCCTTCCTACCTGTTTCAGACCCTTGCCCCCAGCCCCATAATTCCCAGAAACTTTAAAATCCTGAAGAGCAGTTCCAAACGGCATGTCACTTCCCCATCAGAGCAGTTAACTGTAAAATATCACGTCTAAAGACCTGAGTTCTCTGCACAGCAACAGCTGCTATTCACAGGCACCAGTCCTTGCAGTGCTCCAGCAGCAATCCCACAAGATCCAGATGGACCTCCACCCACACACCCTTTGCCTCCAACGACAGCAGCAGATAATCTAATTCCCAGAACTGAAACTATCCAGCATTACCAACGTACCATTACCGGGGATTAGGGCCCCAAAATTACTTGCTTCATTGCTGGGGTACTGATAAAAGAGTTCTAACACAGTAAAGCATGTAATTATATTTCTCAATATTACAATTTATGTTATAAAAAGTCTACCTATATAATCCTTACCCCTTAATATCATCTTATAACATATATTCGTTAATATCACGCTATCTTTTAACTAAATACTATGTATAAATTTTTTAACAACCACAGAAATTGAAGATTCTATCCCAAAGCTGGTGATGGTTATAAACGACTGCAGCGCCTCTCGAAGGACTGTATGTGAGCTATGCCTCCTCTTATGACAATTTCAATCAATAATAACAGTGAACACAATGTCTTACCTATTGTCTATGTGTTGTTATGTGTTTTTCTTAGTTGAGAAATCTTGTAAAATGCATTAGCGGCTTTTCTTTTACTGTAGAAGGACAAGAAGAAGCAATCTAAAATTTTAATTCGAGGTTGTCAGTAAGGTTTTATGAAATGGGAAGTATGCAGGGTCAAGCTCGCTGAATGAGAATATTTCATGTCCTGCTATTTCTTACTTACAAATAATTAATTTTAAAGCATGACAGGTTTCTGAATCATGCATCCCGCACTGGAGCACATCTAACAAAGAATATTCTGTAACCAATTACAGAATACAAACATTTAATATACTGGGTGTCCAACAAAGGACTCCCTGATTTTAAAATTAAATAACTGGGTAACGGATATCGATAGATGAATGAAACCAAAGATATGTTTATTTCGAAAGCCATAAAAACCTGATACAGACGTTTCAGAATTAGTTACAATGTTGCCGGAAGGTGGCGCTGTACGCTGTATTTGTAGTACGGAGTCAGAGAAAAAGGCTATAAACAATTCTTTGCATGCGATCACATCACAATCAATTCAAAATGTGGACTTTTCTTAACTCAGAGTTTGCACATACAACGAATGAAATTTTCCAACATCCTCTGTAGTGTGTCAACGGAAATGCAGGCACATGTCCCGCTTATCAACTCTTCAAGCTCGTGCAGTGTTACAGGATTGAACGGAAAAGAGTATGCTTCCCTGTGATCCACAAGAAGCAGTCGCTGGGAGTAAGATGGGGTGATTGAGGCGAATCCATGTCTGTTCCAGTGAATGCGGAATTGTTTAAAGCAATTACTCTATCCTGGAAAGTTTCAAATTTAGTTACCATTCAGTGCCATCATTTCCATTGACAAAATACAGAAGGTGGCTGAAATTTTCATTCTTCTTATGCGCAATTTCTGTGCTGAAATATACACATTTTCAATCGATTCTGTTGTGATTGCAGCGATTACTTGCATTGGACAACTTATAACCTTTCTTTCTGACTCTGTACTACGACTACAGCGTACAGCTTCGCCTGCTGGCAAGTTTGTAACAAATTCTGAAACTTCTGTATTAGATTTTTATGACTTTCGAAATAAGCATGTCATTGGTTTCATTCTTCTATAGATCTCCGTTGATGAATTATTTAATTTTAAAATTAGGGAGTCCTTTGTTGGATACCCTATACAAATATCTTAAAACTTCCATGTCATTTGCTAAAGAATAACGTTTCAATCTTACTTTTTCAACTTCACCAAGAATGAAGAATTTAAATTTTGATTTAGAAGAATCGAAGGCACACGATATAGTCGCCTACAACTAACTGGTCAATATTTCAAAGTATCATCTCCTCTACCGTTCCTGACAACCCTAAGATTGAGAGCATTGAAGATGTTTTAAATGCAATAGCTAAACTAGGATGATTCGAAATTACCGCTGCAATAAACCTTTCCAGCAGAACTAAAGCTGTTAATATCACACACTAAAAATTGATATCATATATCACTCAGAAGATCACATATAAGAACCACATTAGAAAATTTCATCAATTAACTAGATACCCAGCATACAAGTGCGAAAAAATAGACTTGTTGAAGAAATTGAAGAAGAAATCCGAAAATGGGACCAGAACAAGTGGACCGAAGCCGTTTGGAACTGAACTCAGAAGATCACGCAGTTTATAGAATGGTGAGGAAACTCTAAAGAAAATATTCAAAAATCCCCCAGCTACTGCGACCAAGGGTCTGGTCTTCTCCAACATTGATAAAACCAACGCTTTCAACCACAATCTTGAGGAATCATTCCTAGAAAACGCAGAACCATACGACACCGATCACATTGTATTGACCGAGAATGAAATTGAACCATACTTCGCTTTCCCACCATCCACAGCTTCTCCTAAACCTGTCGCTCCTGCCGAAATTTACGAGATAATAGAAAAATTAAATATCCAGAACGCTTCAGGACCTGACAAAATTCCAGTCAAAGCCTTGAAACTTATTACTCCCAATGTGCTTACCTTCATGATAAAATTATTCAATAAATGTCTTTTGTTCCTTCACTTCCCTACTGCTTGGAAAATTACAAATATCATAGTCCTTAGAAAACCAGGAAAAGATCCAAAGTTCCCTCAAAATTACAGACCCAGCAGCCGACTCAGCTCTCTGGGCAAAATATTCGAAAAAATACTTCAGAAAAGGATAAAAGAACATTGAGAAGCCAACAACATCATCCCTCCAGAACAATTCGGATTCAGGGCGTCTCGCATTCCACAGTGCAAAAGTTATTTAGAGTAACTAACACCATAACTGAACACTACAATAATAAATTTTATACTGGAGGCGCCTTTCTGGTTGTCCAGGGAGCGGTTGATAGAGTTTGGCACGATGGGCCGCTTTGCAAGCTCATCAAATATAAGTTCCCTGATTACCTGGTTAGAATATTTAATAAATTTCAGAAAAATAGGAAATGTAAAGTAACCATTCACGGTGAATTCTCCCAAGAATGCCTTATCCAAGCTGGTACGCCTCAAGGAAGCGTCATTAATCTTTTCCTGTACTAAGTGTTCACAACGGATTTTCCAAGCTATCCTGATATTATTAATTGTTTATTTGCTGATGATTCGGCAATACTTACACAAGGTTCTACCATCAAATTTGTCACCAAGACATTTCAAAGGTTTCTGTACGAATTGGAGGAGTGGTTCCCCAAATGGAGAATTGCTGTGAATACTGATGAATCACAATCCATCATTTTCAGGAGGGGTCACTGAAACATCACATTCAACACCCTTGAATTCTTTGACAAAGATATTGAATGGGTTACTAAAGTCAACTACCTGGGGTTAATCATCGACAATAAGTTAAACTTTCGCCATTACATACAATATATCAAGGAGTAATTTGGTCAAAAATCTAAATGTGTCTCCCCTCTTTAGAAAAATCCCTCGAAATCATCCCTTTACAACAAAGTCCTAATTTTCAAACAGATTCTCAGGCCAATTCTGATGTACGCAGCCCCAATCTGGGGTCTGGCAGTTCCAACTGACACGAAAAAAAGCCAGGTCATCCAAAACAAGTTACTTAGAATTATTATAAATACCCCATGGTACAATTGAAACGACCTAATCCATTCAGACCTTAACATCGAAACAGTGGAAGAATTCATCACTCATCTTTCCAGAAAATTCTTCACTGGAACTATTAATCACCCTAACGGCCTCATAGTCTGTCATATCTCATTCACATCCAACAATGGAAAACACAGATGCTCATACTCCAGAATCAAAAGGTCTCTTCCGCTCAAGCCTCCTCAGAAACAAATTCCTACCTTAGTAATTTGGCACTGCTCAATCCAACCATTACTTTCACTGATGTAATTCCATATTTTCTTAACTCTCATCCCACAAGTTAAATTTAATTGTATGCCAAACTTTATTTCTTACTTTATTTATTTCATTGTTTTTATTTGTTTTTTTCTAACTTAAATTATCTGATTCAGAATGTTCCATTAACGCACTGGTCTCCTGGTGAGTAGAGATGCGGCGCACCGGAACTCCATACGGTATATAATCTTTGTATATAGTCGAAATCAATGTTCTTTTTAGAGATCTGATTCAGAAGAGCCCTCTGAATTCTTTTCGATTCGTTCTGCATTGCTGCTACTAATTATAGTTTACGGATGACTGGTAAATACTGTAAACTCTTTCGGTTCATAGGTAATCATGGTAAACTAAATTTTAATATGTTATTGGAGAGAGAAAAAGTTATTTTTTGAGCAAGCATATAATATTCGTAACTACGAGAGGATAACACAATAGATCAATTCACAAAAATTATGCAGGATGTTCTGCATAGTCATGACCCATCAGAGAAATTTGAAAACAGATAGATATAGGCATGTACTTTAGACTGAAAAAATGCTCCAAATGAAGTAAGTAAATATTTTTAATGTTGGTTGAGTCAATAAATATACTGCTGAAAAACAACGAAATCTACATTTTTATACATATATTTTATCCTCCAGTCGATTTACTCATATTTAGTGAAATATTTTTGGCACGCTTACATATTAAACAAACAAAAGTGCGACTCAAACTTGCCGAGCTATATTGTTTAGAATTTATGTATTACAGGTGATTTTAGAGGATGTGTTTGCGCTATAGTCAAGCTATTCATTCATCATTTAAATGAAATAAGTATCTTTTGATCTGGCAACATTCTTGTCATTCCAGTTTGCATTTCTCTATCCTAGAGCTGCGATGTCTTTTGCAAATGAAATGAGATGTAAGAGTATTATAAGTAATGTAAATAAATGTATATAATTGAAATCAATATCTTCAACTCTCTACTGCAACAACACGATTAGACTTAACGCCAAATTGTTGACCTCGGAGAATATCAGCTTTTATAAAAAGCGAAAATGCTCACCGATTCTGGTGATTCATCGGAAGTTGAGACAGATTCGCATTTGGAACTGTCTCACCTAGCAGTAAAAGCGCCTCCTTTTTGGAGAGACAATCCAATAATTTGGTTCGCACAGTTGGAATTACATTTCATTGCTAGAGGAATCGTACAAGACTCGATGAAGTATCACACTGCTGTCCTTTCGATCTAAACCGAAATTCTCTCACAAGTTAGTGATTTCTCCTCCAGACTGTGATATGTAAAATATGTTAAAAGAACTTTTGATTAATATTTTCACTGATTCTGATTAGCGTCGCCTTAAAAAATTGTTGCAATTTGTTGAGATGGGTGATAAACGTCCGTCTATGATTTTTTGTCAGATGCAAGATTTGGCGAAGAATTATCCATCATTTTGGTTGCAACGCTTGCCGAAAAAAATGCATGCAATTTTAACTACTTCTAGTGATGATTGAATAAATTAGCTATCATGGCTCATAAGATTTCAGACATTATGCCTGAAATCTAGATATGCTGTAATCATCTAATAACGAATCTGAAGGAAACGAACATTCCTAATGAGAGTACTTCGATTTTGCAAGCTGAAATCAGTGACTTCACTAAAATCGATATGATGTCGCATTTTCGAAGATCCAGAAACAAGAGACTGCGAAATAATTTTCGCGTTGGTTTTGCAAGTCGTAAGGATAAGGTGTGCCGGAACTCCTTCCGTTGCCCTAAAATGGAAGTGCATTGCACATTCGAACTGCAAGTTGAAAATATAAATGGTCAAGCATTAATGGCGGTCGACGTCAAAGGCCAGCAAAATTGCAGTCTGATTATTCATGAGAGATCATCTGGTCTTAACTTTCTAGTTGACATTGTTGATGATATTTCTGTCGTACCTTCTTCGTCTGCAGAACGCTGCAAACCAAAGTATTTAATAAATTTACTATCAGCTAACGGCACAAAAATAGATATTTACAGAAACTGAAAGTTACCCCTTAATATTCGTTTAACAGGAACGTTCCCTTTCTCTTTTATTATAGCTGATGTTGCTGGACCCATATCATGTTCCGATTTTTTTTTGTGTCAGACAAAATAGCTGTTAACTTGAAATTTAGGTCAATTAAAGATGAAATAACAACTCTTTCTTCTACTGTCAAAATTTCATCCGATAATACTCATCCTATAACTGCTTTATTTATTCCTTTGAATTACACTCATGTCCATAAATTAAGGATAATGAAGTTCAGGCAAAGAAAGAGACAGAAGCAAAACAAATTTGACTTATTTGTAAAGTCTATTTATTAAACAAAAGGTAAAGAGCAAAACAGATGCTATATGTTTGACATAATTAATAAAAATTGCGATATTTACTCCCTGGAGCAAATTTCAAAAAAGAACCTATTTACAAAAAACAGTATAACATGGTTAGTATGATGGTTAATACGGAGTATGTCTCCCGGACGATGCAATACAGGCCTTACAACGCCTAGGCACGCTGAGTATCAAATTATCAATCTGATCTTGGGGAATATTACACCACACATCAAGCAATGCCCTCCGAAGTTCCGGTAGACAGGTGGGAGGGGGTTGACGGGCTGCAATTCGTCGGCCAAGCATATCCCACACATGCTCTATTGGATTCAAGTCCGGTGAGTATGCTGGCCAATCCATATGGGTGATATCCTCCGATTGAAGGCATTCGTCTACAATGTTTGCACGGTGAGGACGGGCGTTGTCATCCATAAACCTAAATTCAGCACCCATGGCGCCCCGAAACAAACGTACATGTTGTTCCAGAATGACATCCCGATAGATGTGGCCTGTCATCGTTACACTCTGAACATGCAGGTCAGTTTTGGAACCAAGAATAATTCCTCCCGAAACGAGCCATCCTGCACCACCTTAACGGTGTCGTTCAATGGTGTTCTCTTGGTGGTAACGGGTACCTGGCGCTCTCCATATGAAAGTCCGGCGAGAATCAGAATGCAAACTAAACCTGGACTCGTCGGAAAACATCACACAAGACCACTGTTGCGGTGTCCACAATGCATGCTCTCTACTCCAGGCTAATCGCAGGCGACAGTGAGTTGCGGTAAGTGGAACACATCTGACAGGCCTACGAGCATATAGACCAATGTGCCCTAAGCGTCTGTACACGGTCTGCCTTGAAACTGTTGTACCGGTAGCTGAAGAGAGCTGACGAGACAGGTCTGATGCTGTGCTCCGTCTGTTTCTTTTGGCAGTAACTGCCAAATACCGGTCCTCATTCGGCGTTGCAACTCGGGGGCGACCTGTGCTGTAACATCTACTCACATTACCATCATCTTGGAATCGTTGCCAAAGCCCGGAGATGACACTCTGGGCGATTCCAAGTTCCTCGGATACTTCCAGCTGGGTACGTCCACATTCCAGTCGTCCGATAATTCTACCACGTAAAAAATCATCCAAATGCTTCCTTTGTGCCATAACTATGCGGTTATTGCATTGAAAGGCTTTTAAAGCGCTTGTGAACAATTTTACTTCTTTGCCACCATTCCTTATATACCCCTCTCTTACACTCTCGTCATTGTGACGTACTATCCGCGCCATCTGGTGGTTTCCTGTAATTTGCATATTCTTCTTCAAGATGTGTGTGATAATTCTACAGGTGAAATTTTTATTTTAGAGTTCAATTTCTGTGTGATTCTGAATTATCCTTAATTTATGGACATGAGTGTATTATGGTTTAATTTGTGAATATAATGATATATTTTGTGATGCTGAGCGATCCACGATTAAAATATAGTTCTATGATTTTAAGCATGTTATTAAGAATATAGGTCCTCCGGTAGGTGCTATGCCACGCCGTTTAGCTCCCGATAAACTTATAGGATCGAAAAAGGAATTTAAAAATTTTATTCATTGCGGAATTTTTAGTCCTTCTACCAAGTCCTTTAGTCATGGTTAAAGAAATCTGATAGTTGGTGGTTTTTCAATAAATACCATACAATTTAATACTTTAAAATGCAAAACATATTCCTTTTTCTAAGAAACCATGCCGGATTTATATCATTATTTGAGCAAAAGGAGAAACAAAATACTTCTTTTCGGTGATTAAAAATAATGCTCAATGTTTATTAATCAAGTTTTGAACTTAAAGCTTTTATCCTTTCTGTTTAAAAATGACAATCGAAATTAACTTAATTTATAAAGACAATTTTACATTCCATACATTCAAAACAAAACATTTTATTGAAAAATCACTTAAAATATAAGGCAAAACGTTTTTTCCAGAAGTATGTCCAGTAATGTTCAAGTTATCATAATCAATATGTCCGTTCTCTTTCTCACTTTTCTAAAACCCTAAAATCAAACGATCGTGGTTTTATCAAAAGATCTGAAATCAATAAACGTATAAGCACCATTATCTACGCAGCTTTTACCTTACGACTAATTGAAAATGTTAGTAATAGTCACTTTATGAATTGGGTGGCAAAACTTTGGAAAATCTTTATTATATCCTAATAATCTACATATTTTTGCTGAAGAAAAGATTCCAAAATCCTCTCTTTTCTTATTCTTAGAATCTTGTTATTTTACAGATATCCTGTAGAAATGTCAGCTACAATATTGAAAGATTACCTGGAAGAACAAATAAATTTCCTCAAGAATCAGCATCAATTTCATATTGCATCAATTTCTTTGTATTAAAAGTACTGCTCCAATACCATGCACTATTTTTATGAATGAATTATTCACCAAAGTTGTTTTCAAATCAATAACTAATGATTAGAATTTAAAAAAAAAACATTAACAATAAAACTAACTTTCTTGTCTCAAGTTGCGTGAGTTAAGATAGATAAAAATAATTTGATACCCCTTATAAAAAGATAGCTACTAGGCATATTAGATTAACTTCCTTTATTTTATTAACACAAATGAGCATAAAACATTTTTGTCTTGAAAACTCTTGATAAAAGAATAAGTATTTATTTGATAATACAACAAAATATATAAGTATATATTAAAAACAAAGGTATTTATTTTTCTACTCTAAAAATAAATGCTTATAATAATTAGAAGAATCTTCTTAAAACGGAATTAAAAACTTCCGAAATGCGATGTTAAATAAAGATACTAATTTATTCATAAAATACTACACTCTTTTAGTAGCAGTTTCTAATAAGAAATTATTGTAACTTTAACCAAACTACGGATTATTAATCGTTAGTTCTTTTATTCTAATTCACAATAAGCAATTTATAACTTAATAAGTTTTTAGTAAGATTTAAGTACACAGACTTAATATGCATCTGAAAATTACTTTAATTTTGAGCACAAATAACAGCTATAATTTTCATATAGTAAAATTCCATCACAATCCAACTTCTCAAAATCAAAATATCCTCTACTTTATTTACAAAATACAGCGGTATATCTATATTAACATAGAATCTAAAAACTTAAAATTTGGAAATTATTATAACAGTTAACGATAAAAATTTTGACTGTAATAGGAAGAAAAGGATTAATATCTTTAAAGGTATTTTAATTTCCAAGTCAATTCAGCAAGTATTATTCAGCAATGAATCTATAAAAAAAGGACTACAAAGATTTTAAAGGAATACTGAATATTGTGCCAGTAGTATTATTCCACATGATGGGCAATTTAAAAGTCAATGAGAATTGCACGAAAAGGGAAGAAATTTCTTTATTTTATTTATAGAAATTAAAAGTTACTTCTAAAATGTAACAAATTTTTCATTAACTTAAATATTCTTTGATATAATTTTGGAAAGCCTTTTTTACCCTTATTTGTTCTCACCCTGAGGAATGTTCAAAAATATTCCGTGACATTCGAAGGTGAACCAATAGTTTCTTCTATAAGTACAGAATGCATACTAAATATAATCATAGCAACAAATTCAAAAAAAAGAGGTAAAAATCCCATTATATAAAACGAAAGCGTCGATCAACACTGACTTTGGAGCGAATTTGAAAAGGCGGAATCAAAATGGCTAGTTGCAGGATTGAGATCTGGGGGCGCTGCTAACGTTTAACAAACCTTCCGAGTGAAACTCCTGCATACTTTACTCTGTTAACTTTCTGTACATGAACCCCATGAATCCTGCCGGTGTGCTAGCTCACGGTGACAGGGATGGGTGTCGTAACCAATGTACTCTCAGCTGTGCCAAGCTTGCATAGTCAGTGTATCGACTGCGCTGCGTTACTTTCGTCGGTTCGACCTCTGTCTGGAATAAGCTATTTTTTCAACAAATTCACAATCTCCGCAAAGTTGTGGTTTAATGAAGTAATGAAGCAAGTAATTTTTGGGGCCCATAGCCCCCGAAGGTCCTAATCCCCGGTAATGGTATGTTGGTGATGCTGGATAGTTTCAGTTCTGGGAATTAGATGATCTGCTGCTGTCGTTGGAGGCAAAGGGTGTGTGGATGGAAGTCCATCTGGGTCTTGAGGGGCTCTTGCTGGAGCACTGCAAGAACTGGTGAACGTGAAGAGTGGCTGCTGCTGTGTAGAGAACTCGGATATTTAGATGTGATATATTACATTTAACTGCTCTGATAGGGAAGGTTAGGTTAGGTTATATTAACGTCCCGTTTTGAAGCAACACGAGGGCTATTTAGGGACGGACCTCGTAATTTTGAACCGCGGTCAGATGGCGAGGACGACGCCTGAGCTGGCACCCCCTCTCCAAGCTTCCGCGCCACACCAGCGGAAGGGCGTTTGGCCACTACGTATGATTCAGCGTGCAACAGGCCCCATACACGGCGGATCTTCGGTGGAATCGGGTTTCGAACCTACAATCCTCCGGTCCCGAGGTCGAGACCTTACCACTAGGCCACCACGACCTCTGATAGGGAAGCGACATGCCGTTTGGAACTGCTCTTCAGGATTTAAAAGTTTCTGGGAAGAATGGGGCGTAGGACAAGGGTCTGAAACAAGTAGCAAGGAGAGCCATTCCTAATTTTTATCAATTATAATTACAATTATAATAGAATCTTCCGGGTTCTTTTACTTTTCGGATCAGGGGAATAATTTTCAAGTTGCGGAATTAGCTTCATTATCAATTTTATCATGATAATGATAGAATTTTGTTGAGACATTTTTGATAAATTCCTTTAAAGAGATTAGTTTAATTGCATTTCTTATATCTTCATTTCGTATATACCATCCAGCATTACATATTAGACGTATTATATTATGCTCTAGAATTTCAAACATTCTGATATTTGATTTGGCTGCTGCCCCCCACCCACAGATGGTTCATACGTAATTAATTATCGGACGTAAGATCGCAGTGTAGACAAGCAATTTGTATTTCCTATTCATTTCCGAATCTCGTGCTGTTAGAGGGAAAAGTTTTCTTGAAGCTGCACGAAATTTAGTTTTTATTGTTGTAATATGATTTTTCCAAGTTAATTTTTCGTCTAGTATTACGCCAAGATATTTGGCTTGCTGAGACCAGGGGATTGTTTTGGTTTTAATTTTAACTATTGTTTTGTGTTTACTTCTACCCTTGGCGATATCCCCTCAGGGCGACATCTTCTTCAGGTGTGACGGGATTCACGACCGCGTGGAACCCTAGTGTCCCTTCTCCTTCCGTCTTTCCTCCCCTTAAGTTTTTTTGCTTTTTTCTTCCTTCCCTCGAGGGTAGGTGAGGGAGCTCTCCATGAGAAGCTGTCGCCGCTCTTTTTGCTTCCTGCTTCTCATGGACAGCAATATACCCCAATGTGTAGGCCGTGCGTGGCGACCCATTAGACGGGTGGTACATTTAGGTCCCCTGTGTATCAATCGGCCGGTATCCCAGCCATTTGGTTGGTCTGCTCAAGGGGATCAAGCGAAGGGGCCGCTCCTTGGGCTTGGCGTTAAGGGTGGTCACTGCCTGAGCGTATAGGTTCCGGCTAGCACCAAGGTAAGCGCTGAGGCTGGGAATACCCAGCGTCGGTGGCTGCCTTCTCTTGTTGGACTCCGTGGTGGGAGGTGTCGTTGGGTCTGAATTGTTAAACATGTTGTACGGGGCCTTTGAAAGACGTTCCTTTGAGTGGGCAACAAACTTGTAAAACATGTATTACCTTTTTCATTTTGAAAAGAATCTCCGCTCAAAACAAAAACTTCCATACCGTATCACCATTTCTCGTTGAAAAGGCTATATATGGAAGTGTTGGTGTCTTCAAATCCATACGGAAACTTCGCTCCGTCGATTTATTAATTGAAGTATCATGTCGCAAGCAAACAAATCAAACCCTGAATCTAAAAGCTCTGTCGACGATTTCTGTCAGCCCCCACAGATCGCTCAATTCTTCTAAAGGAGTAATCTCCAGTGGGTAGGTATTTAATGATGGAACGGATGTAATACTAAACGAATTGAGCAGCCAAGGAATGACGGAAGTTAGACGGATTACGATTAAAAAAGATGGCGTTATTTAAAAAACTAAACATCTTATCTTGACTTTTGGCTCTCACAAATTACCACAGTTCATATAAAGGCAGGCTATATTCGTTATTCCGTAAGGCCTTATATCCCGAATCCACTGAGAAATTCCTACCTGTTGCATATCCTGAAACTTTACCGTCACATCCTAATGTTTTGATCAACGAATTGGCTTTTGGTGATCCACGAACTCCAACGTCACCGGATTTTGTAACTTTTATAAAAGATAACAAACATATAAAAGAATCTAAGCAAAAAATGGGAAATCATAATTCAACAATACACTCAAAAGTTTGAAAAAAATCTCCTACAAATGATGTAGTGATTAACCAGCAGGATACCGATTCCTTTAAGTACTCTCCTTCGAAACCCATCTCCACCCCGTGTGATTCACCGGACTTAAGTGGGTTTATAACAGTTGAGAAAAAGAAAAAGCGTAATAACCAATCTACTTCTATAAAAGAAAAGAACAATGGAAATACTGCAGGCCTACAATCTAAATTCTGGACGATTTCACTTCTTCATGTTTCAAACACTGATTCAATGTAGGTGGATGAATATGCTATTTTTGTGCAACAAGTCAACACAACCACGATATTCGATAACTCTGTCAAATTGCCCTCTGCCAGTTAAAATTCTGAAGCCATACCAATAGTACCATCCGAAAATGAAGACACAATAGATTATGATCCACATGAAACAATAGAAGATATGGCTTCGGTTATCGAACAGCAGCAACAACAACAACCTCTGCAGATGCTACCTGTCCTGAGACTGCAACGCTAAAACGGCAACTAAAGAAATGTCATTTTCGTTTAGTGGATTTTAAAACTTTTTACAATGAGCCTTTAAGTACCCCTGTCCATGACAAGTACTTAAAGAAACACCAGGTGAAGAGATTACAATGATTCTTTTACCTGGTTTACCTTTTTGCATTTTTGACTTTTTTTATTGACTGAAAACCTTTTTAATACTTCACACCTTGTACCTTTTTAATTTTTAAAACTTTGGATTTTATAGTTAGCGGATTAATCTTTTGTTCTTAATATTTTAAACGTGTTTCAATTTTACCATTTGTTTGGCGCAGTTTGGCCGAATCTGGCTCTTGAGCAATTAAACCCCAACATCCATCCCTTGGCGAAATACACTGCTTCTGCTTTATTAACGTTAAGGGCAATTTTCCATTTGAGAAACCAGTCTTCCAGTTTTGCCAGATGTTGGTTTAATGCGGCTGCCGTATATTTATGGTTTTTATTTTTAGCAAGAGTGGCAGTATCGTCTGCGTACATACCTAATAATGTTTTATTCGTTTTTGGAATGTCGTTAACACAAAGAGAGTAGATGACCGGAGAGGACCTCCTTGTGTAATACCTGCTCTCATTATTTTGGCTTCGGGAATGCTGTTACCAATTTTAATAGCGAATTTTCTCTCTTAGAGGTATGATTTTAGAGCTGCAGTAAATGGGGTGGGGTTCTGTATTTGATTAGATTATGGATGATCCTTGGATACAGACTCTATCAAAGGCTCTCTGTAAGTCTAGATTGTCAAGGTGGAGTTGCGAACGTGGATGCATCCTGCATTTGGAACCTTTATGGTAGGTAGAAGTATATGTTTACAAGATATCAACAATTTTCTATCCGGTATGAAATAAAAAAACATATTTAACTCTGTATTCTGTAACGTATCTTGAAACGAAAAAATAGCATGCTTTTAACTCTATGGCTTGCTGCACACTGATTTGGGTCATACAAATGATTCAAACAAATTGTTGGAGAAGCTAGTAGCGGATAGAGACATGCTGATTATAAAATACGTTTCCTATTCTTAGCGTACAGTAGCTGTGAAGGATAGTCGAATTAAAAGCAAAATTTCTACTTGCGATATTCAAAGAAGTACTCAATGATTCTGAAATTAAAAAAAACTTTGTTCCAAAATCATGCTGTAGAAGAAGGTTTCCTCGTAAAGATTTGCTAACAAGGAATGAACATGAAAAGATAATTCAGCGGAAATAAACTCTATAAACACATTTTGATAATTAAATCTCTTTATTTAAAAAATATACAAATTATGTAATTTCACACTTCATGCTAAGAGAAATCCAGCTCTCTGCATACACACCAGGATTCCAACTTATATCTGTTTATTAATAATCCTTAAGAACTGAGATCATGCTAAAAATAATAGCCTCACTGATTTAGGAGCAACTGCGAAGAAGGGAAAGTACATTTTTTGGAACGTCCTGGTTATTTTTAGTTATAATTCAGGAATTTCTTCGGCAAAAGTATTACGATTCGGGACGCTGTTACCACATGCAGAGAGAAGAATTAGACGGAAAAAACGAATCTGAAAAGGTTTAGCATCGAAAGAGACTTTTACACTACAGATGCGGAATAACACGGGCGATAATTTACGGTTAAGTATACTGTTCATTGCTTCAAATGAAACAAACTTGTAAGGGAAAATACATAGGGCAATATAAAGTGACACATTCACGTGTCTGTTGCTTTGCAAAATAAATTCGTTTACCAGAATTCCTTTACAATTCTCTGTGAATTTAGCTATGAAGTCGTACTCTATAGGCGGATCTTGGTACTAAATTTATTTATTGTAGATTTATTCAGCGCATACTTTTAATATTACATGTGCAAGCTTTGGTCTCAATCTCCTCCTTACTTACAGTCCTAGAACTCTCGGAATAGGTTAACCTACTATTCAATCGCTGTATACTTAGTACCCACAAAAGTCCATTTACTTGTACTACGTACGATATGGCGAACATCTATCGATAAACTATTAAGAAGTCGTCAAGTAGGTCTCAGATTAGACGCCGTGTAGTTTCCGATATCCACACGACACCGAGGCATTTTATTCAGAAAAGAATCATACCCCATAATCATCATTGAACCTAATCAGGTCAAGAATTGACCCTACATATAGTGAAACATATAATTGTGGTGGTTTCAGCTCCTTGGGGCCGCAGACCCCACCATCTGAAAATCTAATACATTAGGGCTTAAGTGGAAATGAAAACTAGACCTGATAATCAAAATGCATAAACCAGTATGAGGAAGATCAAATTTGGGAATAAATTAAGTCAATGAAATGTTACAACTACATAAATACAAAAATATTTAAAAAATAATAATAATTTTAAAAAGAATATAATAGGAGATTAGAAAGATGTGAAAAATTATCTAAGGCAGAAAAAGGTTAAGGAAAGGAATGCACAACAGTGCGGGGGAAACCTCAGAGTGAGAGAGTCATTCTTGGTCTCTTACGATTCTGTTTATCATTATGATCACAAACAGGAATCTTGGTTAATTCGGGGTTATTGATAACCGGCAGTTTTCCATAGAAAATTCTAGCAAGTCTTTTAATGAACTGCTGAAGGAAGGGGACATTTAATGCATTTCGTATATCAATATTTCGATGGTACCACCTGGCGTTTGCAATCATTCTTAGGGTTTTGTTTTCAAGCATCTAAATGTTTCGTAAGTTACTTCTGGCAGGCTCAAATGGGACTCGCGTAAGTGAGAATTGGTCTGAGATACGCTAAATAGATCAGTACCTTGTTGTTGAGATTTAGACTAGAGTTCCCACAGATTAAAGAGTATTGGGCGCGGAATGCTTAGTTATATTTTTCCTTGATCTGGATAGTATGGGCTCGGAAGTTCAGTTGCTTATCCAGGACAACCCCCAGATGCTTCACTTCTTTTTTCCATTCGATAGGGGTGCCATAGACCTTCACTTTTGGCCAGTCGTCATTCTTTTCGTTAAAGAGAATTACCTCTGTCTTGTCAACATTTAGTTTAATTTTCCATCTCACAAGCCAGAATTCTAGATTTTTAAGGTAGTTTTGAAGGGGTAAAATAGCTTCATCAGGGGTTTTACCTTTCGAGAGTATGGCCGTACCATCGGCGTAAAGGCTGAGAATAATATTTCTGACCTGTGGGATGTCCTTCATGAACAGAACAAAAATTATAGGGGCCAGAATTCCCCCTTCAGGTACGCCAGCCTGAAGGTTTCTTGGTGTAGAGTCAGAGTTTTTATCAAGAACAGTGAAGTGCCTTTTCGTAAGATATGATTGTATTATCTCAATAATGTATTGAGGAAATTTGTAAGCAATTAATTTGTGAATCAGACCCTCGATCCACACTTTATCGAAGGCTTTTGCAATATCTAAGAATATGGTAGCAATAACCAGATTGGAATTCTTCCCTTCATTAATATACTCTACCACTCTAAGGAGCTGATGGGTCGTGGAAAGTTGTGGGGTAAACCCAAATTGCTGAGGCATTTGAAGCCTCGGTTTTGTGGCATGTGTTAGATACCTATTTAGGATTAATTTTTCTCCTAGCTTACTGAGAGTAGGTAACAGTGAAATTGGTCGATAACTAACAGGGTGAGTCGGATCCTTCCCCGGCTTAAATTGCCAGAACTCTAGCCGTTTTCGAGCAGTTAGGAAAGTGTCTGAATTTGAGCATGTGATTAAAAATTTCAGTCAGTTTTAGAATAATTTTCAGAGGCATATATTTTTTAGCATCTTATTTGTAAGGGAGTCAATTCCAGGTGTTTTGTTGATTTTAATGTGCTTCATAAAGCAAATAATCTCAGAATTTTGTACCTTTTTGAACTTTGAATTGCGGATTTCATTTTTAAACTCTCTAATGGATTTTTCAACTGTTCTCTCGGTATTTGGGTCACCAAAATCATTGGGGATGAATTGACTCTCTAGATGATCAGCAATGATTTACGCTTTTTCCAGGTCTGTGTGCGAATGCAAATTGATGCCTGGGTTTTTTTAATTGAGGTATTTCAGATCTTTTAGATTTCAGTCTCTTAGTACGACGCCAAAGGGTGCCATCATATAAGTTTAACTGCTCGTTTTGGCTAATGTACATAATTTGATTGAATTCGGACATTGCATTTCGAAACCTGGCCTGCGCACGGTTAAATAAATTCTTTGAGGTAGGATCTCTGAATCTTTGCCAGACCTTCTTCTATCTATTTCGTTCCGTTTTTAGTTTTCTTAAATGAGGGGGCAGGTAAAGTTCCTCGTGATGATTTAAGAGCCTAGAGCTATAATTGTATGCATTGGTAATGTCGCTCATAATTTTATTCACTTCATTCTCAAGATCGTTTGAATTTAAAATTTTGGGGAATATAATTTTAACATTTTCATTGAAATGATTTTTAAAATTGTCCCAATTAGTCGAGACCTTTTGCCTTTTAACAATGAGAGGTACAATATTGAAATCAAAGTTCAATATTACCGGATTTTGATCCGATGCAAGATAAGCAATAGATTCGATTTTATACCTATAGGAGGAATTTTATGTTAATGCTAGATCGATGATTGTGGCCGAATTTGGTCCATATCTAGTGGGGATTCGAGGGGCCACTATTTAAAGATTTTTACAGTGCGCATCTTTATATTTGGCTTTACCTGTTGCATTTATGCGCTTACAATTCCAGCTGGTATGATGGGCATTGAAGTGGCCACGTATAATTACACTATTATTGAGATTCAATATTTTGTCAAGGTCATCCAAAAATCTGCTGTTTACCTTACAGGGTACATAAATCAAAGCAATCACAATTGGTGGCTGATTAGCTAAGGATATTTTTATAATCGTGTTAGACACATAGTTCAAGTTCGGGTTAAATATCTCAACATGATTGAAGTTAGTCTTGACAAAAATTCCAGTCCCACCAGAGAGTGGGGACTGTGGTCCGTCTTGGCGGTAGAAAGTATAGTTAGGGAGATATGGTGAGAAGCTATTCTTAAATTTGGTTTTTTGAAGAAGAAGAAGATCTGGTTTTTTTCGTCAACAAAGGTACAAAGATCATGAATTTTATGAGTAAGACCATTCGCATTTCAAAAGCAAATACAAAGACCAGAATGCACATCCATTAAGCAGTTTTAGGTGGAGAGAGTGTGGGAAGATGCTTAATTAGGAGATGGATTTTATCTACATCATCATTTTTCCATCTTAATTGTGAGGCCAGCCATTTAATATCTGAGCCGGCAAATAATCTTTTAGTTTCATTTAATACATAGAGAATATCTTTTAGTTCGTTAGCTTCCACTTCAGGAATATAGTTGGCAGTAGTAGCCTCTTTTACCCTATCCATGTCAATTTGGCTTTCCGGGGGTATATTGACATGTATTTGTTTTGTTGAAGTAACTAGCATAGGAAATACTAGGGTCGGTGTTTCGCGAGGAAATTTGTTTCCTCTCATTTATATCAGGATTTTTATTCGATTTGGGAAACATTGGACATCCTGGATAGGAGGCAACGTGTCCTTCTTGCTTGCAATTTATGCATGTGACGGTTTCAGGAGGATTAGTGCATTCATCTTTGGCATGCTGCCCACCGCATTTTATGCATCTTGGTTTAAAACCGCAAGTTGCCGATGAATGATGCCAGTAATTGCAATTAAAGCATTATATACTTCCGGTATTCCGTTGAAATTTTACTAATTTTATCTTTAGATAGAGCAGGGAAGTAGTTTTCCAGATGCCCTTATTTACTTCTCTATTTGGCAATGTTACTTGAAAGAATTCTAATGGCTCTTTAGTTTTAAATCGGGTTAGTTGGACAACCTTGTCTACAACAAATTCATATTCTTCAACTAATGCTTTTTTGAGAACATCAACGTTTTGGTCACGCGGAAGTCCGCGTATTACAACTTTGATAGGGCGTTCAGATCTGGGTACAATTATAAAATAACCCATATCATTTGTCTTTAAAAATTTTGTTAGGCTATGACTGGCTTCATCACTCTGAGTAAACAATTTTATATAAGGACCACCAAGTTTACTTTCAACTGGTCCCCATTCATCATTTATCTTTTTTAGATCCTGAATAAAATGTTCAGTTCTTTTTAGCATTATAGGAGGGGGACTTTTAATTGGTATAATTACACCTTGTTCAACCTTATTATCGTCAACACTTAAACTATCATATTTATTTTCACTAACAACAGAATCATTTAAGTTATGCTTAACACTAATCTTGGCAGTGTGCCGTTTAGACGGCTGCACATATTCACTATTGTGATACATATCATTATCATTTAATGGAACTTTGTTAGTATCACTAATAGACACATTAGAACTATCAATAACAGACATTTCATCATGAGTATTAACAATTACTTGACCAATATCACAATCTTTAACAAAATTATTTGCATTATGTTTTAAGGACTTAGATTTATCATTTTTATGATTAACACTTCTAACACGTTTGTGCACAGATTTCCTCTCATTAGGTACATGATAAATGCAATTGACAACAGGACAAGTTCCTAATCCACTTACCCTTTTCTCCAAAGAAGTCAGATAAATTCCGTAGGCTTTTGCCATTTGTGCCAGCGTAGGCAGGAACGTATCATTGGGTTCCGAATTCATCAGGAATAGGGGCACTCTTGACTTTCTCCCAGTAATGGGAGCATTTCTCCGTAAGCGCACGCAACTGCTGACACCTGGTGGGCTCATCATCGGAGATCTCAATTGAGTCGATGAACTCAGGCAGGAGGGGTGATGGCACGCCTCCACCGCCTTCCTCCATAGTTACTTCCGTTCAGGTAAGTATCCAACTGACCATACACTACAACAGTACTAGACATAAAAATTCTTATTTGAAAATATTTCAAATTTAAATATTGGTAATGCTATATTTAGTAAATATGTATTTTCTTTCGTTGTATATTGTAATTGCCACAATAATGATGGCCGATTATACATGGAGTTAGCTTCTTCAAAGCGATTGAGGCAATTGTACAAATAGATGAAGAAACGGAGGTTTCCCTCCGGAGTTTGATAACGTATCGCAGCACCCACATTTAGTGAACTTCGAACTTTCCACTTAGATTCCCGGATATTCGAATTCGATCGAAAATACACCAGACTGGCACTTTGTAGGATTTTCAATATTTATTTATGAAAAGTATGCGAGGAAGATGTCGATAGTTTGCGCAAAAGTAATTGGATATTGTTCGAGAGTAATTATGTTTAAGTAAGGTCAGGCAAAATTTGTAACATTTCAAAAATTTATTTTCGTTTTTCTTATAAAAGAAAGTTATCACTTTAATTGTCTAATCTGCTTGATTAAAAACTAATTTTAAGGTTCTTCTCAATCTTTTAGAATTTATTTTAACTTAAAGATTTCCTAGATACAACATAAATTAAGCTATTCATGCTCATTTCCGTAAATACAATACAAAAATTTATCTAATTAGCGTATTTGCTAATAACAAAGATTTTCAAACACGCAAGTGAAATTTCACATAAAAATTTATTTATCTATATATTGAAGACGAAAATTATGTTGAAATAACAGAAAAATAGATGCAATCCCAAGCGCACAAATATTCGCCAAGTAGAATTTAACATCATCGTTTCGCTTCCTGAAGTATTTCTGTATGATCTCGTAATGTATGATCGCTCTTAAATTCGATTGAATTTTTTTTCATATGTTAGGGATGTTAATATGTTGGTCCCTCAGAAGCTTCAGGACGCTCTGACAGTTTCAATTTTCTTATTCAGAATGTCTGGTTCGCTTTTTTGTATTTATGCTCGCGCATAAATTTACCTTTGAAGTACACGCTTAAACCAAACGAGCGAAATTCGCTCCGATGGAGCGAATTTTCGCTCCTTTCCGTACTTGAAAGTGCATCGTCCTTTCGGAGCGTTTTACAATCCTTCCGCGGAGCGAATTTCGCTCCTTTTTGTATTGAACGATTTCGCTCCTTTTCCATCAGTTTTTAATAATAAAAGGAGCGTGTTAAAAGAAATGCTCCTTTTTGAGCAACATTTTAAGCAATGATTTCGCTCTTTGTTGATTAATTTTTAATGTGAAAGGGAGCGTTTATGAAAGAACGCTCTTTTTTGGAAATGTTTTCATTACTCATTTCAATCCTTTTTGATTGATTTGTAACTTCATTCAGAGCGTTTAAAAGAAAAACGCTCTTTTTCTGGAAATGGTTTTTATTAATTTCGCTTCTTTTGGATCAGTTTGTAAACTGATCGCTTTTTTAAAAATGCTTTTAATATTGATTAATTATTAACCTTTTCTGAACGTTTAAAAGAAAACATTTTTTTAAGCAATAACGAGACCAGTGACTTTGTACCTTATAAAGAGCATCATGAATAAATATCCCCCTTGAGGTAATAAAATGCTGCTTATTATTTTATCCTTGTAAAGATTTTTACTAAACAAAAACGGTCCTTTACCTTAGTTTCATCACTTCTGCTATTTTAAAAACTAGTAACAAACAATTTGGAGGGGGGGGGGCTTCTTTTAATACCAGCATTATTCTGTACATACAACAGATTTCTTAATGAAAACAATTGTAAACTATATAGCACGGTTTATAATAAATAATTTTTTAATAACCCAGCTAAAAAAAAAACTGCAGAAATTTTTTTTAAAGTTTTCTTAAAAGATTTCTGCAGATTTTTTGAAGACAAAAAAAATCTGCAGTTTTTCTTCAATTTAATCTGCAGAAAATTTTCTCTTCTTATATTTTTCTTTTAAATATTCTTCAGATTTTTTGAAGACAGAAGAAATCTGTGTATTTTTTCATCAATTTAATCGGCCTAAAATTTTTCTCTATATATTCTGCAGATTTTTTGAATACAGAAAAAACTGCATTTTTTCTTCAATTTAATTTAATAAAATATGCAAAAAAATCTTTGTTTTTTCTTTAAATATCCTGTAGATTTTTTAAGAATTTGCATTTTGTCTTCAATTCAATTTGCAGTTATTTAGCAATTTTCACAAAATCATTAAACTTGACCAGTATCTGTTTTTTTTTTCTTTTTGAAGATTTAACTGTATTCTCTAAATCCGCATTTCTCTAAATACATATTTTTCACCATATTCACTAATATTGCAAGTTTATTTTCCATTTATCCTTTAACAACATCTAAAGCACACAACACACGTTATTTGCATGAATTTTACTCATTTTTTTACGAATTATAATTTTTAGAAAATATTAATTATAAGGCTTTTGAGATTGCACCGTGTAGTAAAGTCTTGACAGACTGAGTCAGCTTAAAAAATATAATACAGGAGGATGGCTACAGAAACTGAAAAAAATTTCCCTGACTAAACTTACAACATTTCCTTGATTTAAGGCTACTAATTATATTAGTTTCCTGGCTTTCTCCCTACTCAGAATCACTGTATGTGTACAATATACATTATTAAAAACACTTTTACCAGTTATTTAAAATGAAGAAAAAATATGAAATTTAATTTTTAAAAAATGGAATGAATATCCTAAAAAATCTATTAAAACGGTATGTTACATTTCTTATATGTAAAAGAATATTGGAAATTTTAACAAAATACTTTGTTTCTAAAACTGCATAAGAATTCTAAGAAACATTAAAACTACTCTTTGCAACACAAGTTAAATTATATTAACAGTAAAGGTTATTATGATCTTTGCTCAAAACTTCAATAACTAATTAGTGCTCTTTGCATGAGTACCAGAATAACATATTGGAACATAAATATAAAAATAGTATAATTATACATACCTAATAATATATATTTTTGCAAAGATCTAAACAAAAGAAACTGCCAAAATATTACTTCAAATCTTTATTCTTTAACAAATCATAAGAAATTAATTGCTCTAATCAAAAACTTATGCTTTTATAAATGAATATAAGTTTTTTTTTATTCCATTTATTATTACATAAGATATTAATTTATAGATAATAACTCAAGTAACAAATAACAGCAGCACAGTATTTTTATACTTTTATTACAACATAAAAATACATTTTTACATAAATTCACTGTAGTAGACCCAAGTATTACACTTCCTACAATAATAACGAAGATGAAAAATGCTTAATGAAATAGAATCGAACTGATGATAAATTACAGAATAAAAACTTATTGTAATATGTACCTAATAAAGATAATCAGAACTGCACATGGATTAAAAGCTTAAAATAAATTTGAAAAGAAAGAATATAAATGTGTTACAATTAAATTTAAAATTATTATACTATATTTACATGGAAGTAAAATGTAACCAACTAGAGTGTATAAATGTTATTGGTGTAAAGGCAGTTTTAAATACAGGTAAAACATAAATAAGTAAAAAAAAGATGTTACGAAAAACACTCGATTACACACCCCAAGCAAAATTTTTGACATTCATAAAAATATTACACACATATTTATCTGCAAATTTTATACCTAAAATTAACAGTCTGAATTTTTAACTACATTTATACTCAATTGCACAAATCATTAGAAAACTACTTTCAAAAAAATGAAAAACTTACAATTTTCTACCAATTGCTGTGTGTGAGTGGGGTGGTATTTTGATAAATACCAAACAAAAATACTACACACTAAACTAACAATCAAACATAGCTCTTTATTTTTTGACCAATAGCTAGATATTTTGGTCAAATTTATTTAAATACATTGCACACATAAAAAACTGATTCATAATATTTGCCTAGATGGCAGATGTTCATCTTGGACCTTTCCCAAAACAAATCCATTTTTCTATATAAAACAACTGTGATTACATTTTGGTAAAATTCTAACTAAAATTGGTTATTTATGTAGTTTTCCTTGATTACATAATGGATACACATAATGAAAAGAGAATTTACAACACTGTCCAGCAAAGAATGGCATCTATATTTTCGACAGAACTCTTGGCAGTGCTGCTTAATTTATATATAGCAGTATCCATGAAGTTAAGAATATTTTTTAAGTCTTTAATATATTTCACTACATCAAATGTCTTTAATTCACATTGTCCAACTTCAACTGGATTTTTGTCCAAAATTATAAAATGGCTACTTTAGAACTTTTCTCCAGTGACAAAATACAAGGCTGGGTTTACAAGACTACTGCTTCTTCTAAGCAACCATTCACCTATAAATCGAAAAAAGAATTTGAATTAGAAAAAATATTGAAAATATTCCTTTTAAATAGTTAAGAATTTTTTTTTATTCCACAGAAAAAAGTTAAATGCATAATTTAACCATAGCTTTTAAAATAATTCATTTTAAACAATAATGACTGAAAAATGTTTAGCCCAATGTATCTGAATAGGGCATAAGAGGGGAATTTGAACCACTGATTTCCTGAAACCCGCTAAATAAATTATTTAATTAAAGAAAAATTTCTGCGACATAGTGAAGGACATTGTTCAAACAGAATTTTTTAACAATTAGTTTTTGTTTCCAAATAAACATTTAAAGTTAAAAATTTGCTGTAAATGTCTTTTACAAACTAGTAGTTTAATTATTCTCACATACAGAACAGTAAAAAAGGTTTTGAATAAACTGTTTGAAGAAATTACGGAATTAGGTCTTGACATATACTCCCCACACCATTCTATTGATTGTTGTCATTTTTAAGATGAGACACACATCCATTTGTTTCGAAAAACATATTTGCAAATTTTTAAACAATATTTAGCTTTTTGTTTTGAAGTATATCGTAGGACCTCTGTTAACCTCAGATACCTGTTATATAAAAGTTACAGTAAGAATCTTTAGTTAGTAACCAAGCAATGGCTTGCAAAATTTTAAACTAAAGCAAAAGTTAACTCTTTATGAATGAGAGAAATAAAAATATTCATAAAAAATTGTACAATTTTTTTAGAATAAGTTGCAAAGCATTTGCAGCTATATTAAATGGATGGATTTTCCTAAACATATGATAATTTTTAATTAGTTCACATAAACACAGTTATATTTCTATGAAAAAACAATCATATTTAGAAAAGAAGTTATGCATTATATAACTTTCTAAAGCAAATTCATTACTAATCTACAATAAAAAAATCAATTTTATTTATTCAGTCTTACTATCTACTTCTTCAGAGAATCTATCTGTAACAACTTTTTGGCATTTGAAACAAGTCATCCACGCATTTTATAAATGTCAGTGTCGATTAAATAGCATAGCCTAAAATCAATAAAAAAAATCAAATTTCTTAAAATATATAAAGATATTTACCCTACAGCACTGAGTTCAACATCTAGAGTACATTCTTATAGGGAAGTATGAAGATGCAAGAGAAATGGAAAAAGCTAATTGTACCCAAATAATCTATTCCCCCCCCCCCAATATTCCAATAGTGGAAAAATTAAAAACTAAAAACACTCATCCCAATGCACAATTAATAAAAACTAGTTTTATGCTTATAAATGACCTGATCAGTTAGGTAACTGGTACATCAATAAGAGACAAAACTTTTAAAAATTTTAATAATCTTAATGGAAAGTAAATCTATAAGAAATCCAGATTGATTAAGAAATTCTCATTAACATTCTAAAAATGTATATATAAAAAATATAATAAGTGATAAAAATAAGTGTGATTAATATATTGGATAAAGATAATTTTTATTATTTTAAATTTCTTCCTGAACTTTCTAATGGATAATCTACAATGATAAATAATTTTCGAAAAAATAAAGTGGCATAAAACAATGTAGGATTTAAGATGAAGATATCTCTTATTATTTTTAATGTCTCAGGAATTTTAAAATTTGCATTCAAGTATAATATATGTCAAGGATATGTTCAGAAGGGAATTAGGTCATTTAACAAAGTTTTGCAGAATGTGCATGGATATAATGTTAGTTATATTATATGTATTAGATATAAGTTAGATAATTAAATTTTCATTAGATTAGTCTGACAAAACACAAGCATTTTGTGGACAGGCAAATTAAATTTTGCAATCTTTTTTCTCCCAAAGTTGCACTTCAAAACACATTTAAAACATGCATACCCGGTGCATCACTGGTATCAGGGGTCTCGACCTGCGGCTTTTCATAAAGGATCCTCCTTGATTTTGGATTTCTTTAGGGTGTACAAGCTCATGGACCTGAAATAGCTCTGCTGACCTTCGGGGATCATCAACATGCATTCACAGCTGAAACCAAATTTACATATACATTAAATTAAAAATAAAAATAAGTGTGATTAATATGACAGGGGATGAAATTAATTTTCATTTTTTTTAAATTTCTTCCTTAACTTTCTAATGTGGATAATCTTTAATGATAAATAATTTTCTAAAAATAAAGTGTCAAAACAATGTATTCAGGATGAAGATGTCTTATTATTTTTACTCTTATTATCTTTAATGTCTCGGGAATTTTCAAATTTGCATTCAAGTATAACATATGTCAGGGATATGTTATATGTCAAGGATCATATGTTCAGAATGGAATTAGGTTATTTAGCAAAGTTTTTGCAGAATGTGCATAAATGTAATTTTAATTATATTATACGCAATAGATATAATTTATTAACTAAACTTCCATTAAAATAGCCTCCCAAAACACAAGCACTTTGTGGACAGGCAAATTAAAATTCCCCCAAGATGTTCAAATATTTATTAATGGAAGTTAATTCTGATGAGTACACATTTTATCCAAGCAAAATAAACACATAAATCAAAAAAATATTTATAAAAACTGCAGTTACTTTATAATTATTAAACAATGTCCAAAATATTAAAATAATGAAAAATTAATAAACAGTATTGATTTATTTTACTGTTTAATTAATACAGTTTTTAAACACGATCGATGCAAAAAAAAAAACCGCAATGGGTTATTGCTATTAGAAAATCAGACCCAATACACTCTAAATAGAAAAATATTAAAATAATGACGAATCTACAAAGAGTATGTGTAGTTGCCTTACTAATAATTCGCACAGTCGATAAAGGATTTGGCGCGAAGCGGTGTCATGAAAATATCTGATCTATGTAATGCTCTAAAGTGCAATTTTAGAATTTTAAAATGTTACTTCTCCGTCATAATGCTTCTATGCCATCCAGTCTCCGATCGATGCATGTAATTAAAAAGATTTAATAATTTTCTTTGGCCAAAATGCTTCTTCATTTATGGTCGTAAGAATGTGACGCTAAAATAAAATCAAAATGTTCGCTATTGATGGGAGAAACGAGCAAGGGGAAGGTCACGTGATGATATTAACCAATGATTTCCTCAGATCCCCTGGAGTAAAAAAACAGTAATTAAAGAAAACACCTGTAAAGATAGAATCAGGGAAGGAGATCCGATTATATGATCTGTTTTCATACGACGGGAAGTGGAACTGGTTTGCGGCGTAGGTGGTTTTAAAGAGGATTTTCTGTACTAAAGATCGAAAGAGAGAATTTTTCTATCTGCTGCTCCCTTTTGGAGTCCAAAAATCGCTCAATTGAATTTAGCGTGTATATATTTGGACTGTTATTCAGTTGATTCTGTAGAAATTTCATTACGCACTGGCTGTTGGAAATTTCTGAGCCCTATAGTGGGAAGTATATTGGATGGTTATGTTACTTAATTGTATCACCGTGAAAGAAAAATAAATAAATGCCAAAGTTCACTCATCGTAAAAAATAAACTTTTAAAAAAGCAAAGTAAGTTTTTCTAAATTGTATTTATTTAATGGTAATAATTTCACCTTAGACGTGTATTGAAAATTTAGATATGTAATTAAAAGCACTTCTTTACAATGCTTTCTAATATTGGTATGGGATAACAATGATGATAACAATTGATTACATTCAGACGATTTTGATATGAAGCAAATTTAAACATACTCTGTTGGTAGGTAACGGTTAGACTTTGAACTAATATACCATTATTTTTTATATTTCTGTTTATTTTTTTAAATATTATATATAATAAGTGAAAGATCATGGTTTCTGGTCGTTCTGTGCTGAGTGTGAAGAGGATTCAGTAACCGGTTCCGCCACATTCCTGTTTGCCTTACAAGAGACGTCGCCGGTCCTGTGCCGGACCAGCTATCTTGGGAAAGGTACGACTGACAAGAAGATGCCCGAGGGTGCTAGAGTCACCGTGCCGAACGAATCTGATGGGAACAGCGACCTTGATGAGCAGATGGAAATGTCTTCATCACTGGCTGCCAATCCGACACCTATCCAAGTGAGCAAGGAAATACCGGACTTGACGCCGTTCTTCCAACTTGCAGTTGCCACTTATGAAAAGCCTGTGTCAGATCTCCCATACAGCCGATGTCAATAGATCAGAGATGCCATCCGGCACCTGGGCAAGCTGCGAAACCTAGTGTTCATGCCCATGGAATACAAAGAAGTAACCCTGACGCTGGAAGATGGAAATACTCTGTCATCGGAAGAGACGATCCTGAGAACCCTGAGAGAAATCATCAACAAATGGGTGAGTGACATTACATGTTTTGGTATCTGCTCTTTAGATAATTGTAATGCTAAGGAAACTGAAAATAAGCTAATATTTGAGGATGCTGAGCGTAAAAGAAATATTCCTAGTAGTAATAGCACAAATAACGTCTGTAGTAATAGTAGTGTTACAAACCATGATAATGTTAATGTTATGAGTAATAATAGTAACGCTCGCAAAAGAGCGGCCCCCAATGAGTCGGAATGTAGTAACAATTCGAGAATTAGATTAGATAAAGATGGGTTTATTTACCCCAGCAGAAGAAACTCCGTTCCAAAAAGAAACTTAAATGCAGACGAGAACAGTGATATTTTGTTAAAAAATAAATACGCAGATATTGAGCGACTACCAGTCGAGAAAGAAGCCCCCCCGCACCGCCAAAAATTCAACCATTAATGATCAGAAATAAAAATAACTACAAGGAAATGTTAAAGAATCTAAATAACAAATTTGGCAAAGTAAATGCCGTATTGGCAAATGAATATAGTCATTTGATAGTGATTTGAATATAGTCATGAATATAGAATTTTACGTCATTGGGCCTTTGAGTGAAAGACGATTTAAAATAGTAGTGAAAGGTTTACATCGTGGCACGGATATTGAAGAAATTAAATCCGAGCTCTCTATAGCTCTCCCAGAAATTGAAATATTAAAGTTGGTCAGCTAAAGAACGTAAGGACGAAGTCCCTAGGGATATTTTTATGATTGAGCTTAAGAAAAACGGTCATGAAAATAAAATTTTCGAACTTACCCATTTCACCCTGAGAATAAAAATTCAAAATTACAGAAAACCTCCTGGAGCCACACAACTGCAACATGTTCAATCATTCTAGTGCAAATTGTGGTTTTCAGACAAGATGTCTCAAATGTGGTGAGGACCACAGGTCGAATCAATGTCCGATCACGACCCCCAGGAAAATACCGAGTGTATAATTTGAGGAGCAACTGGTCATATTGCCTCAAGGAGAGGCTGCCCATTATTTCCAAAAATCAAACCAACGAAAGGCCAAGGTGTAAATTACACCAAAGCGCAAAGAGAATTCTTAGCTTCTCAATACAGAAGACAGGAAAATATATCCTACTCAATGCAAACACAAAAGTTAATACCCCGGCAGGTCGAATTCAACTCGCGCCAGGAAAGCGAATTTAACCCACAGACTGGTACTCGTGAAATAGGGTATGAAAAAGAATTTTTAGGCTTCTTAGAAGGAGTTAAAGTTATGTACGATACTCTGAAAAGTATTCCTAATTTAATTAAGACAATATCAGAACTCCCGATGTTAGAAAAAACTGAAGATATGGTCAATCATTTAATAAAAGCTTTAGGCACATTAGCAAATTCAGTCAGTAATGTTCAATAGTGCAAACCCTAAAAATCAAATCAAAACCCTTCATAGCCTGACTATAATCTTTTGGAATGCTAAAGGCGTAAGAAATCGCAGAATTCCCAGGGCGGAGGAACCGGCATTTTAATTAAAAAATCCTTACCCCACCACCATATTCCGACGCCGCAATTGCACATTGTTGAAGCTACCTCCACCTCACTAAATCATACAAACAAAGAACCCTTCACTGTTACCTCAATATATATTCCCCCGGATACAGACCCAACTCTCTATACATTAGACCTGGAAACTTTAATTCAACTTGGGCCAAACCCTATCATTTGTGGCGATTTCAACGCCCAACACCAAAATTGGGGGTCTCCAATAAACACAACGAGAGGAAAAGAATTAGTTAGATTCACTCAAGTTCTGGGAATGGAAATTCTTACCCCACCATCCCCAACAAGATTCGGTTTCAACTCAGCAACCATTTTAGATCTTGCAGTAATAAAAGATTTCATTCTCCCCTTCTCGATTATTTCCCTTCCAGAACTTTATTCCGACCACAACCCAGTCAAATTAACATTTCAACTAAAATTTACGACACTGCATAATAGTGTGACAACGCATACGGACTGGACCAAATTCCAAAATTACCTGAAAAATCAAATTGATTATAGGCCCCTTAAAATAAACAGCAATACGGATATTGAAATCGCAGTGGAAAAGTTTACTAAAAATCTACAAAACGCGCACAGATTCGCGACTAAAATGGTCAAAAAATCAACTGCAACATATATACACGCGAATATTAAAGATTTGATTGAAACGCGCAACAAAACGAAAAAGCCTGGCAAACACTAAGGAACCCACTAATTAAAACGGAATTGAACGGGATTGAGAAATTAACCAAAAAGTTAGATAAGAACAGTAGACAGAAAGATCAGACAGAAGAACTTGAAGCGTTGAACACAGAAGACAGTACACTTTGGAGAAAAGCAAAGACAATGCGTAAGAAAGCGCAGAAAATCCCAGTTCTACTGGGAGAAAATGGATTTGCATATTCAGACTGTATCAAGGCCGAAACTATTGCCCTAAGTCTAGAGAAACAATTCTCATTAAATGACCTATCTCACAGAGAGATGGAAAATGAGGTCAAAAAATCTACTGAAAACTTCTCCACCCTCCCACTCACCAATAACCAAATTGATAATCTCAAATGCATTCAGCCCTCTGAGGTAATCAAAGTCATTAAAAATTTAAATATTAAAAAAGCATGAGGGCTTGACTGTATCGCCAACAAAATGCTTAAAAATTTACCATGCACAATGATTTTCGAATTTACAGAAATCATAAACAATATCTTTAAATTTAACTATTTTCCAAAAGCGTGGAAGACCGCTGTAGTTGTGCCAATGCTGAAACCCGGAAAAGACCCCACTCAGCCAGAAAATTATAGGCCAATATCGCTACTCAGCACACTCAGTAAACTAACTGAAAACTTCATTTTAGATAAATTAAACGAGCATCTTGCCGAAAACAAAATCCTTTGCCCGGAACAATTTGGTTTTAGGAAATCCCTAACTACATCTCATCAACTTCTTAGAGTAGTCGAGTATATTACGAGGGGCTTTAAAAAAGGTGAATGCACCGGTGAGGTCTTCCATGACGTACAGAAAGCCTTTGATAGAGTCTGGATCCAAGGACTAATCCATAAACTTATCAGATACAAATCCCCACCCCATTTACTGCAGCTTCTAAAATCTTACCTCGAAGAGCGAAAATTCGCAGTTAAAATTGGCAACAGCACTTCCGAAGCCAAAATTATGAGAGCAGGCATTCCACAAGGAGGGAAAATCTCGACGGTCCTCTACTCTCTTTATGTTAACGACATTCCATAAACACATAAAACATTATTAGGTATGTACGCAGACGATACTGCCATTCTAGTAAAAAATAAAAACCATAAATATACGGCAGCCGCTTTAAACCAACCTCTAGCGAAACTGGACGACTGGTTCCTCAAATGGAAAAATGCCCTCAACGTCAGCAAAACAGAAGTAGTGTATTTCCCCAAGGGTAGAAGAAAACACAAACCAATAGTTAAAATTAAAAACCAAACGATCACCTGGTCTCATCAAGTCAAACATCTTGGCGTAATACTAGACGAAAAATTAACTTGGAAAAATCATATTACAACAATAAAAACTAAATTTTGTGCTGCCTCAAGAAAACTTTTCCCTCTAATAGCACGAGATTCGGAAATGAATAGGAAATATAAATTGCTTGTCTACACTACGATCTTACGTCCGATAATTACTTACGGATGCCCCATCTGGGCGAACCAACTCAAATATCAGAATGCTGGAAATTCTAGAAAATAACATAATCCGTCTAATATGCAAGGCTGGATGGTATATGCGAAATGAAGATATAAAAATGCAATTAAGCTAATCTCTTTAAAGGAATTTATCAAAAAAAATCTCAGCGAAATTCTATCATAATCTTGATAACATTGATAATGAAGCCATTCAGCAACTTGAAAATTATTCCCCCGATCCGAAAAGCAAAAGACCCCGGAAGATTCTTTTATAATTGTAACTCATTAATAAAAAAAAATTGGAATAGCTATCCTTGCTAATTGTTTCAGACCCTTGCCCCCCGCCCCATTCTTCCCAAAAAATTTCTAAATCCTGAAGAGCAGTTCCAAACGGCATGTCACTTCCCTTTCAGAGCAAGTAAAGAAAAATTATCACATCCAGAGATATGAGTCCTCTCAACAGCAGCAGCTACTCTTTACAGGCACCAGTTCCTGCAGTGCTCCAGCAACAATCCCACAAGATCCAGATGGATCCCACCCACACATCCTTTGCCTCCAACAACAGCAGCAGACTATTCAACTCCCAGAACTGAAAGTATCCAGCATCACCAATGTACCATTACCGGGGATTAGGCCCCCTTCGGGGGCCATGGGCCCCAAAAATTACTTGATTACTGATTACTGATTAAGTGAAAGATCACAGTCAACTTTTAAAGACGGAAAAGTTAGTAAACATTTGAGCTAGATAAAAATTAAGCAAGATTTCGCCTTTTTCTATGATATTTTTCGTAAAGATTATCACACGCAAAAATATTTTTCCACCAAACAGATATTAAAAATTTAGCTTTTCTGTGATACGTTCAATTTGTTGCCCTCATTTTAAAATAATTAAAAAAATTAATTGTGTGGAAATTTACGATTTGTAACAATTTTTTAAATGGCGAAGAAAACATACAAAAATTGCTTCAAAAAATATAATTCTGAAAGTAAAGTAAAAGAAAATTTAAAAGCATTCATGATTAAAAAAACAATTATTGATCCGGGACTTTTTTTATAAATGAGAAATTTACGATCTAATTAATTGTCCCAAAACATTCGTTAAATCCTTTCTTATGCTGCCAGTCTTATGTTCAAAACTGAGAATAACAATAATTAACTGACTTTAGATGCTATTAGAGTGCTAGTGACGAGGCACTTTTACTCCGAATGAGAGCAAAAGCAATGAAAAACTTTATGAAGTAATACCTTTGAAGGTGATTCAGAGGACACACAAGCACAAAACATAAAAAAATAGCTAGAATCGAAACACAGAAAATGGAGCTAATTATTTGGACTGAGAGTAGTGGGAGGGAAATAATAGCAAAAAGCATAAGGGAGGCATGAGCGAGAGGGCCCATTTAGTTGTAGCATTATAGAAAAGGATATTTTTCGTTATTTTTAGTGAAATTCAATTCTTCTAAAATCATTGGATTATTATTTCAGGTGATTTGCTGGAAGAACTTCCTTGTTATAAGTTGGAAATAATTTTCTATTCATTCCGGGTCTTTTGAGGTCTTTGTGTATATTATTTCGTATATAAAATGGAGCATTGGTCATGATTCGCAAGATCTTTTTTTGCATAATTTGCACTTTTTTGAGATGAGTTTTTGCACCAAGACCCCTGATTTGCGATGCATAAGTAAGGATAGGGATTGTTGAAGGGCAACGCAATTCATTGGGGCTGCAAGCCCCACAACTTGCGTGTCTTGATGCATGACAGACGTGACGGGGATGATTTTCACTTGTTGAGGTAACAATGGGATGATGCAGTTTCCGTAGGAAAGATGGGACTGGAAGTGCAGGAACACAGTGGTCATCTGAAGGGTGTCAGGGTTGAAGTGGTTGCAGGTCTTAACTAGTTATGTTGCAATATGGATCTTCCGAGGTAAGGTGAAAGTGACAGAGACGCCATAAAGCAGTGAATTGGAGTACCATAACCGAGAGGGTTTTTTTTAAAATTAATTATTTATTATTTTTCATTTTATTACTTTTCTTTATATTAAATTAAAGATAATGATCGAGATTAAAATCTACCAAAAAACTTAGCTATGGAAGGAGTTTAGAGAGTATCTCGGCCGCTTTCTATTATAAGGGTCTGTTGGATCATAAATTGGGATTTTAGCAATGGAAGCATTACGTACTTTCAGGAGGTCAGCATAGAATCTTTCAGAGAGTTTTTGAATAAATTTGGTGAGAGAGGGGATTTTTAATGCTGTTCTGATTTCTTCATTTCTATGGTACCATCTAGCATTACCAATCATTCGTAGGATCTTATTTTCTAGAGCCTGGATTTGGGTTAAGTTTGATTTTGAGGTACAGCCCCATATAGAGCTTGCATAGGCTAGAATTGGGCGAAGATAAGCTAAATAAATCGGCATCTTGTTGCCGATGGAGAGACTGGAGTTTCTGCATATTAGCGAATATTGGGCGCGAAGAGCTTTATTAAATTTTTTTCTGGCATGATTAGTGTGGGATTTAAAAGTGAGGTTTTTGTCTAAGATAACTCCGAGGTATTTAACCTCATTTTTCCAATCAACTGTAGTATCATAAATATTAGTTTTTGGCCAATCATTCTTTTGCTTAAAAAATAGAATCGCTTCCGTTTTATCTACATTTAACTTTATTTTCCAACGAATGAGCCAGGCTTCTAATTTAGTGAGGTAATTTTGGAGGGGGTGAGTGCTTGACTAGGCGTTTTTCCTTGTGCAAGTAGGGCTGTATCGTCAGCGTGCATGCTGATTATAATATTTCTCTGCTGGGGGATGTCGTTCATATACAGAAGAAAAATTATGGGAACCAAAATCGCCCCCTGTGGTACGACTGCATAAAGTTTCCTGGGAGAGGAATCAAAGTTCTTGACAAATACAGTGAAGTATCTATCTGTTAGATAGGAGTGAATAATTTCGATGTTATATCTGGGGAATTTATATGCAATTAATTTGTGGATGAGGCCTTGAGTTCATACTTTGTCGAAAGTCTTAGCTATATCGAGAAAAATGGCAGCTGTTGCTAGGTTGGATTTTCCCCCTCATGAATGTGTTCAATAACCCGGAGAAGTTGGTGCGTTGTAGAAAGCTGGGCAGTAAAGCCAAATTGCTGTGGGATTGGGATTCTCATTTTATTAGCATGCTTCATATATCTATTTAGGATTAGCTTTTCTCCGAGTTTTCTGAGTGTTGGTAAAAGAGAGATAGGCCTGTAGCTAATTGGTTGAGTTGGATCTTTTCCTGGTTTAATGATAGGAAGTATCCTGGCGGTTTTCCAGCATCTAGGAAAATATCTAAGTTTTAGCATTAGGTTAAAGATATCAGTCAATTTTAAGATAATTTTAAGGGGGAGGTTTCTGAGCATTTTATTAGTAATCGAGTCAATTCCCGGAGCCTTTTTTATTTTAGTTCGCTTAATGAAATCAATTATTTCTGTGAGACGGACCTTTTTAAACTTTACAGGGAGAGTATATTGTTGGAAAGTTTCGATGGAATTTTGAACAGTTTTCTCGGTATTGGGGTCAGTGAGATCATTTAAGGTAAATTGACTCTCAAAATGAGTGGCAATCACTTCTGCTTTTTCTGAGTCAGTGTACGCTAGTGCATTTGTTTGCGGATTAGATAGTTGAGGTATAATTGAGCTCTTATTTTTGAGACTTTTGGTCCTTTTCCACAGGGTTCAATCGTAAACATTTAGCTGGCTGGTTTGTGCAGCGTAGGTACTTTGATTGAATTCATCAGTGGCTGTTCTAAATCTAGTCTGCGCTCTATTATATTGATTTTTGGAGGTGGGATCCCTGTCTCTCTGCCAGACCCTCTTTGCTCTGTTTCTCTCAGTTTTTAATTTACGAATATGTGGCGGAAGATATAATTCTTCATGCTCTTTTAGCGGTCTAAAGCTACTGTTATATGCATTGGTAATATTTTCAGTCAATTTGCTAATTTCATTATCAAGGTCATCATTATTCGAGATAGACGGGGTAAGGAGTTTGACGTTAGAATTTAGGCGGGTTTTAAAATTGTCCCAGATAGTGGAAACTTTTCGCCTGTTTTTAAGTAAGGGGACAATATTGAAGTCGAACTTTAGTATAACTGGATTATGATCCGAGGAGAGTTCAGCTAAAGAATCAATTTCATAATTATACGAGAAATTTTTTATTAAAATTAAGTCGATAGTCGTAGCCGAACTAGGTCCGTAACGGGTAGGTGTAGGAGGTGCAAGAATTTCAAGATTGTTGCATTGAGCATAGTGTACTAGCGCATTACCAGTGAAGTTTTTCCTCCTGCAGTTCCAGTTCGTATGGTGGGCATTAAAGTCCCCGCACATGATCACACTATTATTAAGATTCAGAATTTTGTTTGCATCATTCAGAAAATTTCTGTTTGGATTGCACGGCACCTAGACAGAGGCAATAATTAGCGGAGGTTGATTAGGTAAGGTAACTTTCACAATAGTATTAGAAATATAATCAACGTTGGGAATAAATAATTCAACATGATTAAGGGAGTTTTTGATGAAAATTCCCGTTCCACCTGAGGGGGGTGTTGCGGACCGTCTTGTCTGTAGAACAGATATCCGGGGTGGTAGGGATTAGAGTTATTTTGAAGTTTGGTTTCCTGGGCTAAGAGTAGGTCTGGCAATTTTTCATCGATAAATGTGCGCAAGTCTTGCATTTTATTACTCAGCCCATTCGCATTCCAATAACAAATACAGAGCCCGTGGGACGCGAATTAAGAGGAAGCGGGGTTTGTTAGTGAGGGGAAATACTTGAGAACTGAGTGGAGTTTATCCACATCATCATTTTGATTCCGTAAGCTTTGCGCTAATAATTTTAAATTGGTACCATTGAACAGTCTCTTGACTTCATTTATGACATAAAGTAAGTCATCCAAATCAGATTGAAAATTTTCAGGAAGGAATTTTGCCAATTGAGAAGTTTCCTTAAGATCCACGCGAGTAGGCTTATCATTATTAGGAATCGCCCTGTCGTGAATATTGCTGTTTGCTATTCGAGCATATGGGATTTTCGGGTCGACTTCTCTATAATTGAATCAAATTTGATTTTTCTTGCTTTTAGGGAATTTTTCGCAACCGCGGTAAGAAGCGACATGGCCTTCTTTGTTGCAATTTATACAGACAGGGATATCTTTTTTGGAAACATGGCATTCTCTTAGGGCGTGTTCGCCCCCGCATCTGATGCAGCGGGCTCTAAATTCACAATTAGCTGAGCTGTGGTGCCAGAAACAGCACTTAAAACACTGGAGGCTTCCAGTTTTTTTCTCAAATTTCTCTATCTTGATTCTGAGGTGGAGTAGGGATCGCAGAGTCCATATATCCTTATTTTCTTCAATATTTGGAAGGGTTACTTGAAATAACGGGAGGGGTTGTTTAGTCCTGAAACGAGTTAGTTATACTACTTTGTCTACCTTAAATTTTCCCTCAGTTACGAGAGCATTTTTGATAGTATCGGCACTAGTGTCCTGGGGGAGATCTCTAATTACAATTTTAATCGGTCGATCAGACCGAGGAGTAATGACCAAGTAATCCATTTGATTAGCTTTAAGAAATTTAGTTAAACTTCGACTTGATTCATCATTTTGGGTGAATAATTTTATGTAAAGACCGCTTAGTTTGGAGTCCACTGGGCCCCATTCATCATTGATCTTTTTGAGATCTAAAACAAAGTTATCGTTGCGCTTAAGCATAATAGGAGGGGGTTTTTTGGCCGGGATTTCAGTAACCTTATCACTCTCATCCATAGGTAAATCCCGGTAACGATTTTCGCTACATAGTGAAGCAGAATCATCATTGTTAGATTTAACATTGAATTTGGCAGTATGCCGTTTATCAGGGAATTGGAAATCATTATCACTACAGTTACGTGCAGTGTTACACTTCTCATTCACATTATCTTTTAAACTCGACTTATCATTAGCATTAGAACCATTAACATTATCAGATACACTGGGATTTTCATAATTAGCACTAGTATCATCAACATTAACAGATACGCTAGATTTTTTCATCTTAGCACTAACAGAATTATCTATTTCTAATTCACGACTATTGCGCTTAGGATTAGTTTTCTTAGAGTTAGGTCTATGGTACTTGCAATTCACTAACGGGCATTCGCCAAATTCACTTACCCTGGACTGCAACGCAGAGAGGTGACGAGTGTATTCCACTTCTAGCTGGGCTCCAGATCCAGCGCCAATAGTTGGGGCATGTCGCATCATGGTTCTGAAGACTGCGATCATTTCTTTATGCCGCTCCATCACACCGTCGAAGAATCGTAACTGATAGCACCGCAGTAACTCATCATCAGCTGGGACGATATTCTGAGCCCAATTACTCAATACCATTTTGTGAACATCGACGTTAAGATCTGCAATCGCTGCTTGCCAATCTGCCGTAGAGACTTCGTCCATTGCTACAGGTACGGGAGACAGGACTTGGTCAGGATCATTCTCCATAGACTCTTCCATACAAGAGCCCTGAATAGATCTCTTGCGTTCAGTAAGTCACGAAGAAAAAGGTACAGGTCCAAGCCAATCGTTAAGCCTCTCAAGGATTAGTAAGGATAGGGCGAAGAATCTGCTTAAACATAAGCACCTTTTTGTTGAATGAAAGTAGTGATTACAAAAATTGATATTTTATGGAGAACATTTGATATCTGTGGCATTTAAAAATTTTCTGGTTTAGTTCATATTCACATTTTAATTAAAAATTGTTTCAGTCAACATAAGAATTTAGGGTAGTAAAATAAACTTTAAAAAGTTATTTTTCAATGAAAAATATGAGACATGGCAGTATCTTAATCCCGAGAAACGTCGGGCATAACAGTTAGTATTGCATAAATTGGTCTGCTGTAAACGTATAAGTAATTTGAAACCGTTACAAATAATTAGTAATTAAAATTAATAAGTAAAATTGTCATAAATATAATTAATTATCTAATTATAATGATTAATCTAAATTTTTCATTAAAATTAATATAATTATATAATGAAAATTATAATTTTATTGATTATGATTCATAATTATATTAAAATACAAGTTCAATAATAAAGATTATTACAGTAATTATGGGCGATAAATCCATTTACGTTTCGGAATCCGAACGAATCTGACACATCACTACCACATACCTCCATTTGCTTGCACCAAGTACGAAATTCCGAACATCTATCGATAAACTATTAAGAAGTCATCAAGCAGGTGTCAGATTAGACGTCGTGTAGTTTCCGTTATCCACACGACCCCGTAATCATCATTGAACCTACTCAGGTCAAGAATTGACCCTACATGTACTACAACGGAACTAGAAATAAATATTCTTATTTCAAAATGTTTTAAATTTAAATATTGGTAATGCTATTTTTAGTACATATAAATTTACTTTCGAAGTATATGGTAGTTGCCACGATAACGAAGGTAGATTCTTCATGGATTTAGTTTCTACAAAGCTATTGAGGCAATTGTAACGAATAGTTAAAGAAACGGATGTTTCCCTCTGGAGTTTGAAAACGTATCGCAGCACCCTCATGTAGTGAACTTCAAACTTTCCACTTAGATTCCCGAATATTCGAATTCGATCGAAAATCAACCTAACTGAAGTCTTATAGGGTCTTCCATATGGATTTATGAAAAGTACGCTAGGAAAAAGTCGATAGTCTGAGCAAAAGCAATGAGATATTGTGAGAGAGTAAGTTTAAGAAAGGTGAAGCAAAATTTGTAATATTTCATAATTTTATTTTAGTTTTTCTTATAAAAGAAGGTTGTCACTTTTATTGACTAATCTGTCTCATTAAAAATAATTTTAAGATTCTTTTCAATCTTTTAGTATTAATTTTGTACATACATATTTTGTACATATATATTTGTCATGATTCGGAGAATTTTATTTTGTAGTATTTGGATTTTTCTTCTGTGAGATTTGCGGTAATACACCAGAAAGGGGCAGAGTAGGTTAGTATTGGCTTAAGTATTTGTTTGAATAATCGAACTTTATTGTTTAGTGAGACATTAGAGTGCCTTCCAATCAGATAAAATATCATATGTACTTTATTTCAAAATTTATCAGAGTTATATTTAACATGTTGCCTGAAAGAGAGTTTGGAATCAAGTATAAGTCCAAGATACTTGACTTGATTTTCCCAGGTTAAATCTTCTTCCATGAATGAGAAGGTCTTGAGTACTTTGCTGGAGTGCCCTTTTCAAAAAAGAATTGCCTTTGTTTTGTCAGTACTGATGACCACACTCCATTTGGTGCACCAGTATTCACTGCTATCTATCTCGGATTGGAGCGTTTCAATAATGAATTTTAAATTGTTGCCCTATGTGAGGATGGCTGAGTCATCGGCAAAGAGGCAGTTGAGGACTTTGTCGTTGCGAGGGAAGTCAGAGTTGAAACTATTGTAGAGGGTGTGGCTGAGGGAAATACCCTGAGGTGTTCCTTCTTGGATGTTGCGAACTGTGGAAGGGACTTGATTGATTTTGACTTGAAATTTTCTGTTTGAAAGGAATCGTTGAATAATTTTGATGAGGTTGTCCGGAAATTGGTATTTTATTAGTTTGTAAATGAGACCCTCATGCCACATTCGGTCAAAAGACTTTCTGACATTTAAAAAATTTTCACATGCGTAGTTTTTTACGTTGAAGCTCTCGACAATTTTGTTTGTGACTCTAAGTAGTTGGTGGGTGCAGTTGTGCTTTTCCCTAAAGCCAAACTGTTCGTCAGGAATAATGTTGTTGGCGATCGTTTAGCCTTTTGAGAAGAAATTTTTCATAGATTTTTCCTATGTTACTAAGCAGACTGATTGGTCTATAGAAGCCTGGGAGTTTACGGTTTTGGTATGTCTTAGGGAACATAAGCACATGAGCAATTTTTCAAACATCCGGGAAGTGTTGTAAGATAAGGCATTTATTGAAAATTTTTGTAATGTGAGTAACAGCATTGAGAGTTAGCATTCTAATGGCTTTGATGGGGACACCATCGGGGCCTGTTGCCTTTCGAGGTTTGATCTTTTTAATCAGGTTAATTACTTCTTGAGAGGAGATGAGGTCTGGAGTGGAAGATGTTGCAAAATTATTGAAATAACTGTTGATAAAATTATTAACTTCGTTGATATGGAGGATGCAGTACGGTTTGGGATTTTCTTGAAAGGAGTTTTCTTGCCTATGTTTGAAGGCGTTGGATTTTCCAATAGGGGTAAACTTGATCCCCTCAGTGTCAAGAATAGGAAGAGTGGGGGAAAATTTTTTGATAACTTTCGGTTCGTATGGTAGAGGGTATTGTCTTCGGGGTTGATTTCTATAACTGTTGCTTTCCATCTATTATTGTCATAGGTTTCAATGTTTTTTTGGGATTATTTTGAAATTTGTAGGCTTTTCTTAAAACAAAATCGCGGTTAACATGATAAAAAATTGACTGTATAAATTGTAAATTAAAAACCGCTGAGTTTTGCAAAATTATTCATTAATGCTTAAATTTTGCCAAATTGTATAGATACGAGATACGAAATTCCAAATCTGAGTCGTTCATTGCAAAATTAAGTAAATAAAAAACTTTAAATTTCAAGCAATCTTTAGAAATATTAATGCAAAACAGCAGCTTAGCAATGGGGGAAAAAGGAATGTGGATGCTCTTGGCAACAATCTTTGGAAGTTCTATGGTCACAGAACGACAGTGAGTTATGTAACTTATCATAGCGAAATATGATTAGGCAGAAAAACTAAACTGATACCATAATTTTTCGGGGCTCCCTGACATCGTCACAAATATGCACTTGGAAAATTTCGGCGTGTCAGTTATGAAGTTTTAAAATAAGATGATTTAGTATACTTTTAATCATAGTAACTATATTTTTATTAATAATAATTGCGTTTTAGGATTGCTCTATATATGGTCTTTGTAATAATTGCGTTTAATTTTAATTAATCTTTCTTCATAATCAATAATAATGATAATGTAAAAGTGCTTAAGACTCAAAAAAAGTTTAATTCATCATATTTTCAACCTTGAACTTCCAATGCACTGACGAATGAAAAATTCAAAATTTACTTTTGAACAAACATAACATATTTACATACACAATTACAAAGGCTTTTCTGTTTGGAATGAAATTCCCCTTCAATTGACAATATTATAAAAGGTCAAATAAAAATGGTACCCAAAAATTACCAACTATCCCACAATCTGAGAAAATCGCGTAGGTCCAGTATGACTAGATTCCCTTATAATACAATATCTTTCCTAATATTGAAACAGTTTAAAACGCAAGACTTTTTAAATATTATATAATGTTTTTTCATCATATTATGAAATTATATATAATACCATACAGTATTATAGAATATTAAAGGATGTTAAACTATACCGAATAATATTAACAAGTATAGAATATTATTATATAATAATAAATAATATGAAAAATTCTGAATATTTTAAAAATGCATTTTAGAAGCATCGAAAAATAAAGTTTATTTTATTGCTACTTATGGCACTTAGAGATAAGGTCTTGTTAATTATGAACACCCCTATTTTAAATAAAATTCATAATTTAAATTGCAGTTCACCCGATTAGTATTAATAACGACAAAAATATATTAATTAATCAAACGAGATTAGAAAAAACTAATTTCTTCTGGCCAGTTTTAAATGTATCCACCCTCAGAAAAGTCGTAAGAATTTTCATTGCTAATCAACACTTTGTTTTCATCATCAGACGGAAACATTTAACTGTCGTAGATTCGAACATCTATTGATCTGCACAGACAGACACTAACAAATATGCTGTTTAGAGCGTGCTCATGCCGTATTTAATAAAGGATAACGTAATTAAACAGGTATTGTACCTGAGGATAAAACATTATTTGCGTGTACAATACCTATGAATGAAACGTTATTTGTAGGTACTTGCGTCAATGTTTTGTTCTTGCACTATCAGACGAACTAAGTTGAAGCGGACGCGGTCAGTACTTGGGAGGGTGACTGTCTAATGAAAACTTCTTGCTGCTGACTTCCTTTTTGAGTTCTTGTCTCATAGACTTTGTTAGTTATACCAGATGAAGTGGAATTCGCTTCAACGGGTAAAATATCGGAGGATAAAATGTTGTTTACTGTTTGAAAATAAATAATGAGTTATTGTGATTTTTTTATCTAACCTTATGATTTTTAAAAGTTTTTTAAATGAAATTCTAATCATTTTTACTAATTGCTTTACTTACATACAAAACGTGTCACTGTTTCTCCAAATATTTAAAAGTGTTTTTATATTGATAAAAACTGAAGTAGAGATATGCTGCTTATTATCGAATTTTAACTATTTTCTGAAAATCTGATTATAAGTTTCTGTATCTTTGTATAAAACATTTTGTATTACACAGTGTACATTCTGTTCAATTAATTATTTTTCTATTGAAGTAATTAAAGAGACTTCGAAGCCAATAATCGTACATTTCTCAATTTAAATCACATGTAAGCATTTAGAAGTTGAAATTGTGTAAGAATGTAGTTATTTAAAATAAGATTGAAAATCAGCAATGTTTATAAATAAAGAGCAGAATTATAATTAAAGTATTGAATTTATAGAAAAATTTAGAGAAAATTCAAATATCTAAACAGATTATTGAACTATTTTTCCATTTATCTATGTACCATAGAACATCTTTTCTGTATAGGTAAGATTTGAAATTCTGAAAAAAAATTTTTCGATCCACTCTAATAACTAAACAAATTATTTAACTTGTCGCGAAAGGAAAGAAATTCCTTCAAACTTGCTATAAGGATACGAACCCATGAACCTTCGGTTAAATTCATGTTCCTTACAAACATGCAGCTCGGCCATGACCTGAAATCCAGATAGCAATTTTAGTTTTCAATAATCTTGCCACAAATTACTCATGACAAGAGTGCAAGCTTGACACAAATTTGTCATGACAAGAGTGCAAGCTTGCAACAAGTGAACAAAAGCTTCGAAGTCACCATGAAAAGAAATTGCAGCAATCTTGCCATGCAAACTCATTGCAAATTATAGCAAAAACAAAGTATGAACACAACCCGGGATAGAACTCACGATCTGCCGCTTAGTAGCCAAACGTCGATACCACTCGGCCAGCAGAACTACGAGACGAAAAGATAGATTTCGCTAATACATCGTTCGATTCGATTCGTATAAGATTTATTTTAAACTTTTTTCTTGACTTCATTAATTTTTTGAGTTGAGAATATGATTTGAAGTCAAAGAGAGAGAGAGATTTTCGGTAATAACAACGTTTTGCTAGTAGAATAAATTATGAAATTAGAGTTCAAATGTAATTACTTTAAAATGGGACAAAATGTCTAGTTATTATTTTTCAACAAACACTGATTGTTTTTTAGATTTAATTTTGTTTATAAACGTTAAAATTTCAATATTAAGAAAAAGGCGATATAGTTTTCTTTAAAGTCAGAGTGATATATTTAGTAAAAAGATGGAAAATGCTTCAAAAATTTTTTTATAAAAAAGTTATTTTTTCACAAATTATCATTGATTTATTGAATTAATAAAAAGAAGGACGGTCTAGGACATTCTATTAAAAATCGGATGTTTTTTTAAAACACTCACAAAGATAATTATCTCTTTATTGTGCTATCTTTGCAGGAAGCTTGTTTTGCAAACTTGCAGCAAGTTTGATTTGCAAGGGAGATGGAGCTATTTGTCAAATCGAACTTGTAGAAAATGCGTTGCAAGCGAGGGCGGCGCTAGTTGTCACAGCGAACTTGCCAGAACTTAGTTTCAAGTTTGACGCGTCAAATTTCCCCATGACAAAGGAATATCAAGTCAAAATCAAACTTGCTGCAAACTTATGTGCTATCTGGGAAATGCTCGGGATCATTTAGTCTCTTTCCATGCCATTGTTTTTTAATGATTTTAATTTTTTAATGACGGCTAATTCTGAAATTTCTTCAATGTAGATTTATATTTTGTAAATGGGATTGTAGCAGGTTCAAACTATTGACTTTGGGGTTTCCGTCATATCCAAAAGAAATATGAAGATTTCATAACGCTTTTTCATGTCCTTGGAGCTCATTAAAAATAATATTTGGTTATTATTAAAAATTTTCCATGAGGTTTAAATTAATTATTTAAAAATATCAGTACATATAATTTTTATAAACTGAAATCAATCAAATGAATTAGAAATTAGCTATGAGTATCAAATTAAATGTATAAAAATCTTCGAATGTCTTCGATGAGATACTGAAATTCTCAGAAAACCAAGTAGCATATTATATTGTAATTTTGTACATAATATAAAAAGGACTTTATTATAAAACAATATTAATGGAACTAATATTAAATGATATGGTTACTATAAATCGCTCTTTTAACTAATAAAATCTCGTCAATAAGCTAAACAAGTTAAGTCATTAAATTAAATATAGATATCTAAATATATTTTTCAAAATTTAGTACAGAATTAAAGTTTTCTTTTATTTAAATGAAACAATTATTGCATTTGATATGGAAACAATTAAAATAATAAATATTTCTTTCTCAATAAGGAAAAAATACTTCTCCAATTTTTAGTCTATAGAGTTTCAATTCTTTTTAAAATTCTTACTAAAACAATTATTTGCATTATTTGAAATTATTCAAATAAAAGTATTACTAAATAACAAATTGAAAATAATTATTTTCTATATATGAATTGAAATATTGCAGGCAAACTGCACGCATCAGAAAACTGATCCCTGCAATAAAATGTGCTTTTGTCGGTAAGGACATTGAGACTGCATTAGCTTTTGATAGGATCAAGTATAACTATTTTTACTTTTTCTAAGTAATTTATATATTAAACCATTTAGAATCAAAATACCGCATTATGTAATATATCAGAAGATGAAAATTTGCTTAAAATTCAAAAATAATTTAATTCATCAAATTTTCAATCTTGAACTTGCAATGAACTGACGAATGAAAAATTGAAAATTTACTTTTGTACCCCCATAACATATTTACATACGCACAATTATGAATGCTTTTCTGTTTGGAATGAAATTCCCCTTCATTTGAAAATATAATAAAAGGTCAAATAAAAATGGTACCCACAAATTACCAACTATAACACAATCTGAAAAAATCGCGTAGGTCCAATACCCCTAGTTCCCTATAATACAATACCTTTCTTAATATTGAAACAGTGTAAAACGCAAGACTTTTTAAATATTAAATAATGTTTTTTCCTCATATTGTGTAATTATATATAATACTAGACAGTATTATGGAATATTAAATTATGTTAAAATTAACCGAATAATATTAAAAAGTATAGAATATTATTATATAATAATATGAAAAATTCTGAATATTTCAAAAATTCATTTTAGAAGCATCCAAATATAAAGTTTATTTTATTACTACTTAAAGCACTTAGAGATAATGTATTGTTGATTATGAACACCCCTATTTTAGATAAAATTCATAATTTAAATTGTGGTTCACCCGATTAGTATTAATGACGTCAAAAATATATTGATTAATTAAACCTGATTAAAAAAACTAATTTCTTCTGGCGAGTTTTCAAATGTATCCACCCTCAGAAAAGTCTTAAGAATTATCATTACTAATCAACACTTTGTTTTCATCATCGGACGGAAACATTTAACTGTTGTAGATTCGAACCTTACATCTATTGATCTGCATTGACAGACACTACCAAATATGATACTTAGAGCGTGCTCATGCCGTATTTAATAAAGGATAACGTAATTATACAGGTATTGTACCTGAGGATAAAACATTATTTGTGTGTACAATGCCTGCGAATGAAACGTTAATTGCAGGTACTTGGGTCAATGTTTTGTTCTTGCACTATCAGACGAATTAAGTTGCAGCGGATGCGGTCAGTACTTGGGAGGGTGACTGCCTTATGAAAACTTCGTGCTGCTGGCTTCCTTTTTGAGTTCTAAAGTTCTTCTTTAGTTATACCAGATGAAGTGGAATTAGTTTCAACGAGTAAAATATCGGAGGATAAAATGTTGTTTACTGTTTCAAAATAAATAATGAGTTATTGTGATTTTTTTTGTCTAACCTTATGATTTTAAAGAGTTTCTTTAAAGGAAATTCTAGACATTTTTACTAATTGCTTTACCTTCATACAAACCGTGTCACCGTTTCTCCAAATATTTAAAAGTATTTTTATATTGATAAAAACTGAAGTAGAAATATGCTGCTTATTATAGAATTTTAACTATTTTCTGAAAATCTGATTATAAGTTTCTGTATCTTTGTATAAAACATTTTTTATTAGACAGTATACATTCTGTTCAATTTATTCTTTTTCTATACAAGAAATTAAAGAGACTTCGAAGCAAATAATTGTGCATTTCTCAATTTAAATCACATGTAAGCATTTACAAGTTGAAATTGTGTAGGAATGTAGTTATTTAAAATAAGCTTGAAAATCAGCAATGTTTATAAATAAATAGCAGAATTAATTAAAGTATTGAATTTATAGTCAAATTTAGAGAAATTCAATAAGCTAATAGGGTGGATCGCTCTTCTATGGAGAAAAAAAAATTATTATTAATCAAAACCTAACTATGCGGAAAATATGTTCTATGGTATGGAGATTAAGAGAAAAATAAAATAAAAAAATTAAATTTTAGGTTAAGAACAGCCGCAAGGGGGTTGAATTTTTGTAAAAAATGGAAAAATACCTAATTTTGATTATACGATTTTTTTAAAAAAATTATTATTAATTAAAACCTACCTATAAGGAAAAGATGTTCTATGGTATGGAGATTAAAAGAAAAATAATAAAACAATTTAAATTCTAAATTTAATACTACCGAAAGGGGATTGAATTTTCGAACAAAATGGAAAAATACTGAATTTTGATTATACGATTTAAAAACAAATATTATTATTAATCAAAACATCTTTATGCGGAAAAGATGTTCTATAGTATGCAGATTAAGAGAAAAATAATAAAACAATTTAAATTCTAAATTTAATACTACCGAAAGGGGGTTAAATTTTCAAAAAAAAAAAAATGGAAAAATACTTGATTTTGATTATTGATTATACGATTTTAGATTCGAAATAATTGTTTTTTTGCAATATAAACAAACAAAAGTAATGATTAATGAGTAGTGAGTAGTATAATGTACATTGCAACATCTTATGACTCAGCTCCCCCTCCCCACACCGTCAAATCAGTCCGGTTAAACAATTAGAGCAGTAGGCAATGACTTTGCGTGCTTTCAGAACTCTTCGGAGGGCTAATGTGACTTCTTTCCTGAGCTAGCATTGATATCAGGACATTTTCTGGATGGCCAAAAAATCAGTTCCTTTTAATAACAGGGTCTATGACATCCTTCAAATCATTCGAGAAATAACGCGATAGAACGATTAATTGATGCAAATTCTGTGCCTCATAAATTATGGTTTCGTTCTGATCTTGAACCACATAGACGCATAGACTTTTGTAATGAATGTCGTTAATGTCAAAAAAGCCTCGGATGAATTTTCGTCAGTACATTGAACCTGAGAATTCTGTTCGCATTTCTAAGCCACCTTTAGTGGCAAATTTTTCCAGGATTTATCGTCGACAGACTTTCTCTGCAATGTCAGCAGTTTATGACTTCACAAATTTCCATTAAGTACAGTTGATCAGTACTTAAGTCTTTCTTGTTAGTCACTTCACATAGCTTGTTTGCTATTGGGGTGGATGAAACTACAGATAGCTTCTCGCATCCGCCCAACGATTTTCTAATTTCGCCAGTCAGGCTTCTGGGACCAGTTGTGGTTTTATCCACGTGCGCGAAAAGATGACGTAGTGGAAGCTCGTTGGCGTGTAACTGGCACACAAACCATTGTAGTGAACGATTCAGGATCAGTTCCATGTTACGTATAATACCTCCTTTGACACCTGTGTTGACAGATGTTCCGTCACAACCAACTTTGTTACATCTATGTCATTGTCAACGCATGACAAAAAAACTGTATATGTTATTTCCAATAATTTGCGCTCTCACGAAATTTACAGACACGTGGCCGATGCACTCAGAGCCAGGTTCTTTTACCAAGCTTATGTGTTCTTCTATTATGGCTTTTCTTCTGTTGTCTTCCATTGATAGAGTCCTGTCATTTCGCTCATCGAAGTATAAACCAAACTGGTCATGGTCATAATCTTTTATGACCTGAGACAATAGAGTGGTTCTTGCCTTTGTTCTCCCTCGCCGAATTTTATTTCTGTCAAAAACGTTCCGAACATTGCTTTCTGAGATAATGCCCGCATCTTGAAGAGCAGCTGACACGATGGCAGCGCCTGCTCGGTCGGAAATACCAAATCGGTCCAATGTTCTAACTGCAGCTAAAACTTTTTTCACTACAGGTAGTCCTGTGTGCACCCAACCGTCACAGTTGCTGTCATGGCATCAGGCACGGGGACACGGGGCGGCGTTCTGTCACTACAGGTGTGACTGTGGGGAAGATTCCATGAAATACTACTTCCGACTTATGCAGGCGTGGGAGGATAAAGCAGGAGACAGAAAAAAGATGGGATTGCCTACTGCTCTAGTTGTTTAGCCGGACTGATTTGACTGTGTGGGGAGGGGAGTTGAGTCATAAAATGTTGCAATGTACATTATACTACTCACTACTCATTAATAATCATTTTTGGCTATTTATATTGGAAAAAAAACCAATTATTTCGAATATAAAAACGCATAATCAATAATAAAAATTAAGTATTTTTACATTTTTTTTTTGAAAATTCAACTCCTTTCCGGTAGTATTAAATTTAGAATTTAAATTTTGTTATTATTTTTCTCTTAATCTCCATACCGTGGAACATCTTTTCCGCATAGGTAGGTTTTATAAATAATAATAATTTTTTTTAAAAAAACGTATAATCAAAATTAGGTATTTTTAAATTTTTTTCAAAAATTCAACCCCCTTGCGGCGGTTCTTAACCTAAAATATAATTTTTTATTTTATTTTTCCATTTATCTATGTACCATAGAACATCTTTTCTGTATAGGTAAGATTTGAAATTCCGAAAAAAAATTTTTCGATCCACTCTAATAACTAAACAAATTATTTAACTTGTCGCGAAAGCAAAGAAATTGCTTTAAACTTTCTGGAAGGAAACCATGACCTTAAACTAGAAATTTCAAGGTT